>CACRXK020001726.1:7676-50539 GCA_902702795.2 Paramuricea clavata
ATCCCCCCCCCCCCCCGCAAACGTCACTGAAGCGTACTTGTCATACATGAGAGGTATACTTGATAATGGTATATCTGGAAGAAAGATCTTATACACTTCATAGATGTAATGAAGCTGATCATTATCAAAATAATCAATTACATGAGGGACCCGAAATCATAACCATTCATAGAAAACCACAATTCATTTGTCATGTGAACTCTGCGTTCACTAAGTTTAAGAATGTCAAGGCACAGTTTGTTATCCATTATGAGCATGTCTGATTTACAAACAGTGTGGCTCAAATGGTTGGTTATATCCTTAAAATGTGGTTGGAATTCATTCAGAAATTGAAAGTCTCTTTAAACTCCAGTCTCGCAAAAACTTTCCTATAATTTGCAATTCAACTACTGATTGTTGGGTTTTTTGGGTTTTTTTTTTTATATAAACTTTATTTGGATGTTTGTCCCAAAAGCCAAGGCTTAACAAGGAGGCTCGTGTATTGCAAAGGATAGCCTACATTAGTTTTTTTTTAAAAAAGAGAAAGAAAAAAATCCCAAATTAGGAAAGATAACACATAGAACTAATAAGGACAACAACAAAAACCAGACATAAGACATACATACATACATATAGTGACAAAGCAAAGGCTAGCAAAACCAGAAACTATCCAGAACAAATTGTTGGACAAAAACCAAACAGTGAACAATTTTCATCATAACTTAATTGATTGGATCCTTTCAACATATAATCAAGTTTCACATTGTCACTTCTCGCTAACCATGCTTGGCCACAAACTTGTGCAGCAGAAGTAAGCAAAGTGTTACATTGAGCAGCAAAACGGGACATAATAAGAAATAATGCTTAACAGTTCACGTTCCAGGTCACAACTACATAACAGAGAATTACAACAATTAATTTTGTACAAGTAATCATTTAGTGCACAGAAACCTAATCGTAAACGCGTATGCAGAACTGAAGCCCTCCTCGTAAGAGAAAAATCAAGCCATTTATCATAACGTAGCAGCCAATACAACTTATTTACTTTGTGTTTAAAATTTACAAGTGAAGTCGAATTTCTAATATCAATATCGAGAGAGTTCCATAAAGAAATCGCAGGATAAAAAGTTTTTTGAATTTTTCAGTTCTACATCGATATTGACAAATATTATTACCAGTTCGTAAAGGAATATAAGATCTAACATTAATTAACTTTGGTAAAAGTTCAATCAAGTAGGTAGGAGCACAGTTATGAACTATTTTGTAAAAAAGAGATAAGATAGAGACTTTTCTTCTGATATTCAACTCCTCCCAAGCAAGTTCTCTGAGAAGACGATTTGAACTAGTTCCTGCCACAGTAACTAATTTTGCTGACTCGTATTGAATACTTTCCAGTAAATCGCTATTCCCAGAAGTACAATTATCCCAAATGATATCTCCGTACTCAATAATTGGCCATATCAAACTTTAATACAAACAAGCAAGCGTTGATCTATTAACTTTAACAATTTTAACATATTTAAGCGTTTAAAAGCCTTATCATAAACTGAAAATATATGACTTTTCCAAGACATATTATTTTGGAGATTAAGACCAAGATGAGTGTGAGCGATGACTTCCTCAATGGGACAAGCACTCATTGAAAGAATTGGATGATTTAGCTTATCTTTTTTGATAGAAAATGTCATAGAACAAGTTTTAGATGGATTCATCGTCACCAACCACTTATCAGACCATTCTGAAATCTTGTTTAAATCATGATTTAAAACTTCAGCGGAACTTATTGGATTGTCAACAACCTCAAGGAGCGTAGTATCATCGGCAAAGATAAAGGGACATGTTTCAAGGTCATCAGTTATATCATTGATATAAATTAAAAACAAAAGTGGTCCCAAAACTGAACCCTGTGCAGGCCATCCAAGGAAAGAGAAGGCGGGCATGCAGTGAATTGCACTCCTCGGGCTTGCTAGGCGTGCAATCGTATTTTCATCCCTGATTAACTTGACGTTCGTTGGTCAATGCCTTAAACTAACTTTAGAATCTAACGTATTATGAGAATAACCGCTGGAATTTCGAAAATTGGAGTATGGGCAATGAAAGCTCCATGGTAATATAATTTTTTATATACTTTGTGTTGTTATACTGTTCATACGATGAAATGTACAATTGTAATTTGTATATTGTAGACATATTTAAGAAAAATGCATTGCAACGCACCTTAATGGAGGCGTGCGATTTATCGCACACCTCAATGAGCTGGGGCGTGTGCCAAGGTGTGCACGTGCGATCGCACACCTTTCCGACGATGCCTGCTGTGGGACTCCGGAACTGACCCTTTCCCAATCTGACGTCTGCCCTTCAATAACTACACATTGCAATCAAGATAACTTTCAAAACACTGCAAGAGAGGATTACATAAGCCCAGTGCTTCCAGTTTCTTAAGTAATCTGGCATGCCAAACTCTATCAAATGCCTTGCTAATATCTAGAAAATGAGTCCTAACCTCTTGACCAGCTTCAAAAGCACAATAAATCTGGTGTACAAAGTACAACAGTTGATTGACTGTTGAATCCCCTGGTCTGAATCCCGATTGTAATTTATAGAAAAAACCAATTTCTAATAAAAAATTGTAAAGTCTTACAAAGTTGAGTCTTTTTGCATATTTTTGACAAACACAGTAAAAGCGATATAGGTCGATAGTTTGGGGTTTGCCTTTTTTAAAAATCTGTTGTTTGTGTGATAATTCCATAATATCCTGTTGTATCATTTAAAACTGAACAGCCAAAAACTGTACACTGTACCGTAATCAAGAATACAGTCAGCCAAACGAGTAGTATGCATGTGCATGTTTGGCATTATTCGTTCCTTGCCATATAGTTTCCTCCACATCATGACAAAACTCAATCAAAACATACAGTACCTACATCTGATATTCAAATCATTGGTTTGGACAACAGTTTGCATGCTTTAACAAAGTTTAACCAACATTTGTAATGATGACTGGGGAGGTGACCAAACAAAGCAAAAGGAGAAAATACCTTTACCCAAGTTTTCCAGTGTTCTGCTGTAAATCCAGAGAACAACTTTGCTATTTTGTAAGGTGTACAGCCAAAATTTGACAGGACATTTGTTGCATCAACGACTGGATATGCACAACAAGGCAGCTCTGAACAATTTAGGAAACAGTGGTGAACCAGAATGCCTAAGCTGGACACCATTTTCCACACTAAATAAACTCATCAACAAGAGGCCTTAAAAAGGAATTAATGTCATGATGAGGGTTTGTTGGGACCAGGAATAATTCCAACAAGAAAAATGTTTTCCTGCTTGAAGCATTCATTTCAGATTCATCAACACAAGATACATAACCCCAACAGAATACTTCATGTGATCAACTGGTTGCATCCAGTGAACGTTCAACATAAATGCATAATTCTGTGGGGATGCCAAAAAAGAAGAGTCATTGAATGTCATGAAATCCTTCCAAATGCGACCTTCAAAGACATCACACATAATCTGATGACCTGTCCAGATTTCCCGGCTTCACCATAATTGGCACCGTTCTGTAAAACCTGACCACATAACAAACTGTTTTAGTGTTGCAACAATACTTTGATAAAAGTATTGCTCGGTATGTCAAAGTACACTTCCCTATGTCTCCTGAATGTTCTGGACCTGCCTCGTACCCAGGCGCTTACATGAAGTATTCCGGTAGGCAGCCGACGCACGAATGGGCTGTTGGGAAGGGTGCGTGCTGGGGGGCGCCTGGCAGTTCTTATATACTGTCATGGCGGGAAAACATGGAATTTAATACAAAAAGTTACCATATCCTCATATACTCTGTGTGTAAAACCTTACTTTGTGATGAAGAGTTGAATTGAACGCCATTGGCAAATAATAATACACTTGTAGATGTTCGATGACATGCAAAATGCGCGAAAAATTATGAGTAAATAACATGGCAAGTTAACCGTGCGAATATTTCGAATATGTCATTCGGTATTACATGGAGAATAATAGAATGCTATCAGTTGGTTAGCATAAAACAGTAACAGAGAAATGATTAGAAAGTCATATAATTGCTTTTGTATTAATAACTTCTTTAGCTGAAAGCTCAATCAGTCGATCACAATGCCAATGGCAATTTCTATTAAATGTATACTGTAAACAAAAGCCTAAGTAAATAAAAGTTCACAGCCATAAAGTTTGAAATATTTATTACAACAGTGCAATTTTATACTCTGTACCTTTATATAGTTATAGCTTACAAATCTAGTTCCTGCAAGTCTAGTTCTTCAACGCTTCGGTTGTTGACATGTTAATATTGGAATTTCCATGGACTTTAAATAAGGCATATGTCATATATACCAAGAATAACAGCATGAATTCATGCCCGGATGACAGAAGAATATTAACATTAGTCAATTCAACAAAAACAAGTAGCAAAAAATCGTAAACGACAACAAAATAGCACAACTTGCAAGAAATCGACTTTCTTGCAAGAAATAGACCAAGAACTGCCAGGCGTCTTGCAGTTCAAGTGCACTCTTCCCATCAACCCCTTCGCCATCTCTCCCCACTACAATACTTCATGTAAACTCGTCATATGCGCATCACTGTTTTTTTACAAAGAGACGCCTGGGTACGAGGCAGGTTCTGGACGGTAAAATAGCTATCACAGCAAGGGCAAATAAGTCAAGTAATTATTGTGCCACCATAGTTTTGATTTTTATGTTGCTATGGAAACAAGTGTTCAAAGGCATTATAAGGTGTTATTTTAGGTAAGATGGGGATAACACATGGCCAGAAATTTAAGACATCAATACTAAGCATGCTCACAAAATGGTGCTGCCATTATAGGGGAATGCATAGGGGGAAAATAATTTTGATATATTTGAGTCAGAATATGATAGTACTTTAGACACTTGCCAAGTTCGCTTCACTATGAAATGGACCTTACACATAACACAAACAAAAAAATGTATTGTATTTTCCACCTCTAAGTTGTTACATTTCGTAGGTTAACTTTACGAAGAGTGTAACTAATATAATTCCTATTAAACCAGGTCAATTTCATAAAAACAAGTAGATTCTCTCCACTGCCAATGATCAACGACTTCACCGATGAAATTTGCCGACATTGCTCTGTGATGTACATATTTTCATCCATATTTCAAGCTATTTTCAAAGCAATATTTGATGTGGTTATCCTGTTCCATTTTAACATTAAAATATCTTACATTTATGAGTCCATCAAGTCCATTAAGAGAAGCATAACAGGAACAAAACAGGCAAATAATACAAAATTTACAACACTTTTTAAACGAAATATATGCAATATGTTTGGTATCAACAAGAAACTCAGAGGCCAGGCCTTGAAGTAGTACAGGATTGATAAGGACATTGATGTTCAATAGGGATTGCAATCCATTTTTGCTCACCCATACTCAATTTAATCCTATGCATGTTGTTGCACATTGCGTGAAAATTTGAATTGCAAAGTATATAAATGTCTGATATTCTAAGGAAATTAGAAGGTGGGTTTAAAAAGGTGGGTTTAAAAAAAATGAAAAATGCTTTTATCTGTTTCTGCTTGGAGAGAATTGGGGATACAGCCCTATATGCTTGTTTATTTTTCGTCACCATACTGTTATGGAATGATGGTATGAAACGATGATTGAACTTCTTCAATTAAATTCTTTGTTATTTCTTTTTACTAAATAGGTGTTGAAAAGCTCAACAATGACTGCAGGTGAATTCATCTACAAAAGTGTAATAAGTGGGATGCAACCAGAAATACTTTGTTAGTTGAAGAAAGGCTGGCATTTAAGTGATCAACAGCAAATTCCAAGGCAATACAAAAAGACTGCGACAGATTATTGGTCAAAAGGAATCAGAGAGAGTCATAGCAAGCAACTTCATTTGTGCACTCAAGCTGAGAACGGTGAAGATAATTATTTACACCTTACTCAGGACGATCTTTGATCCAGTTTGAAGGATCTGGGAGTGAAAACCCAAGTTAAAAACATCACAAGGCTCCGTGACATGTATTGCAATACAGCATTGCAATCTTCTACAAAATAATTAGCAAGAACCACTATTGTATTACAAGATACTGTACATAACACAAAGATATAATTATTTTTCAACAGAACTTGTAACATATTGAATACAAGCACTTACCAATATTATCTGCAGAGAAATTAGCCAGCGGGCTTGACTAACAAGATCCCAAATGCACAGTGGCATAGCCAGCCCAACAATTTAGTCCTGCTATGCAAATGTATGTTAGTGTTTATTGACTGTGAAAAACAATTCATTTCTAAAGAAAGTAATAATGATAATAATTTTCAATTGGCATAGCAGGATGTAAACTGACCTTGACACAGTGAATGACAACTACACCTAAATCAACTTACAGAATATTTTGTCAACTGTTCAGCATTGACCTTCTCTCCCAGTGTCTCTTCCACCCATTCCCATTCTTGTCCCAAAAAGGAGGAGATGATTTTCTGAATGGGTTGTAAAGTCATCTACAAGCACCCATCTTCCGGTAATGCAGTGACAACAAACACCTCAGAAAGACCTTTTTTCTGTAAACATACAAAACATATTTAAAAAAGTATCAACACTCAAAGTTGTGGGGGAATGGGCTGGTGCAGTTTTTCGGTTTTAAAGTTCTTTCGTTAGTTCGTTAAAATTAACAAGCAGTTGCGATGCATGAAAAATATTGTTGTCAAGATGGATTTCTTATGCATATATTGTCGCATGATTGTTGTTGTGTGATTGTTGTAATGTCCCAGCACATTCACAGCACCTTAACATTGTTTAAGAAAACTACAGTTGCTACAAACACGATTGCAATGTGCAGTTGTTTTTTTTAGGGTTTTAATTTTGGGCAAAATATTACAATGATGCAGTAACATCATATTAAATTTAAACATGGCTGGCAAACACCAGTTACAATATAATGGATCGAATCGGTTTTCTGTTTTTTCGAAAACAGCGCAACCCTAAGAACGAATGTGGCTGTGCTTGATAAAAAAAACACCAGCAAACTGTAGAATGAACTTACTGTTTTCCCCAATATGTGTGAGCAACTGTCTCTCCACTGTTGGTTACTCTCGCCTATGCCATCTAACTGACAGTTTGCAACTGCAACCTAAAATAATAACCAAGTTTAAACAGTTAATTTTATGCAAATGATTAAATTCACTTTTTGAAATTAAGGGCACAATAGTATCCAAATACGGTCGTCATGGTCTCCCTCAATGAGCTTCAGCTCTTGGAGAAAATGATTCCAAATATGTTTAAATAAAAAAAATACGGCCTGGCATATTATTTTAAATCCAAATAGCATACAATCATCTTACTCCTGAAAATCAAACTCTCAATATTAAATTGAACGATGATTCATTAGAACAAGAGCACACTGTGAAATTACTGGGCTTTAATATTGATGAAGATTTAAACTTTAACACTCTCATGTTGATATAATTGCAATGAAACTATCGAAACGTATTGGAATATTGAAATCTATAAAATCCTACCCGCCTCGAAACGAACGTATTCTTTTCTACAATGCTATGATCAAACCTCTATTTCTCTATTGTAGTATAACCTGGACAAACTGTAGTAAGAACAATATCACAAAAATTTTCAAACTTCAAAAAAGCTGCGCCAGAATTATCCTTGACGCTGAACCTCGCCATTCTTCGATTAATCTATTTAATAATCTTGGTTGGTTACCTTTTTACGTAGAGTCAGATATCAGAAAATGTATTATGATCTACAAGCGTACTATTAATGCTACTCCAGAGTACTTAAACAGACTATTAAATTTAAATAGCCAACAACATTCGAGGAACACTCGCAGTGCTGATTTAAGTTTAGTAACTCCGAAATACAATAGAGCTACAGAAGCAGGAAGAACTTTTTTCTATAACCGCTATAGGCCTCTGGAACAAATTACCTTTAAGTTTCCGTTCTGCTAGCTCCATTAACTGTTTTATTAAAATACTTATTGTATAATTGCTTCCGTACGCACCAGAGTGAATTTAAACAATTTACTTCTTTTCCTGATTTCAAATTTAAGTAATATATAATTGTAATATAGCTATATAATGTTCTCTTCTATATAAATGTAATGTCATATATACCTCATGTAATATAACCTTTTTAATTAAGTAAACTTGAAAGTCTGAATATCGATTTATAATGCCCTGATGCTCTAATCTTATTGTACTTGCCTTGTCTTGAAATGTCATTTCATGACGGAAACATCCAGAGCTGTTGTGTCGAGATGCAAGCCACAAAGCCTAAGTAAGAATATCTCAAATTTTGAGCTTTTTAAGTGCCGTTTATACTAAGTAATTAAACTCTGTTTTCCGATCGATTTGCTAAGGTTTTACCACAGTACTAGTAGTTATATCACAGTTGTTATATTAGGGTGAAAAAACTGATCATGCCGTGTATGTTAAAGACCATGCAAAAAAAAATGGGTTTGGTCTACCATGTGTGGCTTCTTGTGTGGCTTGTTATTGCTGCTTCCGATGATTATAACTATAACTTAATTTTGTTTGACAAAGAACAAGAAATATAAAATTCAGGACGATATTGGCATGCATTTCCTGGATAAAGTGGCTGAAGAAGTGAAGGCAGAAAAACGTTTTCTTTTGTACTTGACAATATTGACTGGGAAGAAAGGGTACATGAAATGCGATCAGATAACCAGAACAAGAGTGCATGCTGTTGCAACTTCTCTGGTATTTGATTGTATTTCATCAAGCCACTTAGAGGATGAAGAGCCCCAGCAATCATTAGCTGAGACTGACATAGTCAACCTGGTTGAATTGGAAGAAACTGAACTTGTTGAGCAATTCAATTCTTACAAAAAGATAGCTGCAGAGATTTTGTATGAGCAAATACCAGCATTCAGCTTTCTGAAGAACTGTAACATTGACTTGTCTTCAGAGTATGAAGCAGAAATGAAATCAAAGTCAGTTGTTGTTCCATTCCCAGTACTCCTAAAGGACGAAAAGAAATATTCTGAAATTGTTGATGTTATGGTTCAACTGGAGACTTGGATCCATGAGATTTACATGAAAGCTGGCAAAATTCCAGATATCAGAAGTGGGAGTGTTGACACCAGCTCCCCTGACCCTGTAACTTCTCCCTCAATACCATCTACAGCAGCTTCGAGACCTGATCAACCACTATCCCACGTTCATCCTGCAACTGATCCTACTGACCTGTTGGCAAATACCAGAGTTCCCTGCTGGTGACCAACTCAGTAGAGTGCGTCTCGCATAAAATGCATGCAACTGATTAGCTGCATGATTGATAAATTTCCTCATCAAGAAATAGACCTTATGCATAATGACGTCACAAGGCTTGATGCCCGCAAGGAATGCTGGTCTTGGTAGTCGTCGCCCGGGAAAATTTCTATTTTTTGGCATGTCTGAAGTTGATGACAGTCCACAAAAGAATGTCCCACCTGATGATGCAGATTACCAGCAGTACTTTGACACAGTGTTGGATAAGCTTGTAGATGAGTACTTGCTGTCCAAACCACATTCCCAGTCCAATCAAACATTAGATGAACAACCCGACCGAAGCAAGGAGTATTCACTGTGTCTTCTTAGGTTATTTTTCATTTTAAAAAGCCTGAAAGATGCAGTAAAGTTGGGTGATGGGGATCGGCTGGCAACCATCCGCAAGGTATTGTCAGACCTGCCAACTCTCACGGATTTCCTGTGTGACCCACAAATTCAGGCATTATCTCATGGACTCACGGAAATATTTTCAAATCTCACGGATTCACGATTCTGAAATTTTAACCACCACTAGACTTTAAAATTGAAGTGATTGAAATGAAATAAAACTAGCCATTGACGGTAATTCTAATTTGTAAAATATCCCCAACAGTGTTTATGTACTCATTACCAAGTAATAGTCTAAGTGTTCCGCCATTTTGAAAACCTAAACGGTATGCTCCATTAGTGTATCAACGGTGCAGAGCGGGAAATTTACTGCAAGAAAATGGCGGAAGCAGACCGAAACTTCTCAAATTGGCTAATGGGCTATTCCTTTTTTATATTCACATAATCCCATATTGAGGAACTTGAAAATGCGGGTCAGTGGTTGAAAATCATCCCCTTCCTCTGGAATTCCTCAACAAGGGTGTGTGGGATAAATATTGGAATAGTATCCCGAATTAGTAGGATACACTCATATAGACTATAAGACCAGGTTGAATTTGTAAGTAAACTGTTGAGTTAAAGTTTTATTTTGGAGGACAGTAATTAAAAATTGCTGTCACAGAACATAGATCAGTCATCTATAGGCAATGATTTCAGTAATTGTCTTAACCAGAAATACCCCAGATTTTCAGTATTTTATCTCCAGAAATGAGAGATCAATCTCAAGAAATTTTCTATAAGATCTTCAGATTTGTTGCTGTTGGAGGTTGGCAGGTCTGTATTGTTGAAGCATTTTAAGAGTCACAGTGGTCATAACACTTATGCAATTGAGATGTTGATAAGCATCTTGCAGGATAAGGCGTTTCTCACCAAGAGACAGGCCCATCAAGCTAGGTGGGCCTCTTTAGTCAACTCGAGGGGTGGTTCCGGGAACAATATAGAAATCGATCTTATGCAAGAAAACTTAAACAGGGAGCTGAAAAAAGGTATAAGAGCAATGGGAGCAAACAAAACACCAAAGGCAATTGAACGATTCAGCAAAGCAGCATGGGGGCAGCAGAAATTATAAGAAATTTTGATGTGGCAATGAAAATTAAGAAACCAGCATCATCCCACAAGAATAAATCATCCGAGAAGGATGAAAATATTATCCTGGCAGATCTCCTGCTGTAATCCCAATGGCAGAAAACAACAAATGAACTGGACTAACAATTGAAATTACTTGACTGTAAACCAATAAGATTACATTCGGGTTGAATGGTGCGCAGATTTTTCGAACTCGATAGATGATAGGCAAATGAACACAGACACAGTTTGTAAATAAGGTTATACTTTATAATACAGATCCAAAATGTTCACGAGAATAGAAGATCGATATAGTCATATACAATCGTTTATCGTTTATTGGTTCGAGCTAAATAACATGACAATGAAAAATATCTACTTAAACTATGAAAATACTGTTTGTGTGACAATATCATGAATCACACGATCGCACAAATACGCAATAACTATATCATACCCTAACATGCATTAACTAAACATAAGTGAATATTTCAACTGAATATACAATAACTAAATCATTTAACAACATATAGAACCGACGATTGCAACTGTACAAAAGAAAGGTCAAATGTGTACTCACGTTGGTTTACACACGCACCAATGACTTTTAACTTTGGCTTGAAAACCACCGCGAGTACGTAGAATACAATGTGGATAGAAATAGTTTACCAACAGCTATCACGATAGCGTCCACAGATACAAAACTTTGTCCTTTCACAACAGAATGTACTAGAGGATTGAGCTTCCTTGAGTCACACAACTAACTAATAACTCGATCCCGTAGGCGCAACTAGATTGACAGGCTTTGATTGACATTAGATAAGCTGCATAATTTGCGTCGCGTTAAGGTGATGACGTTCACAATATATTCGCGTTTTAAAACTAACATTCCAGCCCCTTAAAGGCGGAACCATGAGTAGCCTTTACCTTATAACAATATAAAGTTTTGAAACGAAACTAAAGTCAATAGAAATAACAAACAAGAAATAACTAAACGTTCTATCGTTAATTACTAATAATGTTCATGCACAAAATGTCTACTTATCGTTTTGGGTGACATCAGCTCCCTCCAACAGCACAATTTTGTTAACTGGTCTTGTAAGTTCGGACATCCTGGTCTTCAACTTCACTGAACGTATGAGCCCATCATTGCAGTTAGTATACACCTCCAAAACTTGTCCGAGTGGCCAGAAATGTCACAGAGTTTTATCATCAAGGACCAACACGATGTCATCCACTGTGAAATTTCTCTGTTGCTTGTTCCATTTCTTGACACCATTGCCGACCATAAATGTTTTGTTTGGAGAGGGAAGTGGGTGGAACTGAGGGTCCGGCTCTGAGCATCAATAGGTGGTTAGGGGTTAGAGGTTCCATATCTCGTGGGTTGTCAGAAAGCTTAGTAATAGGTCGACCATTCACGATCGCTTCGACTTCGCACATCCTGTGTATGTGAAAGGTGGCTTCAAAGGCGTCGGTCGATCCTCTGGAAGATTAGCCATTTTCTGTTGAGCCATTGGTGCTTGTTGTTTCTTGCAACTGATACACTGGTTAAGGATTTTCCGTACAGTCCTCCTTCCGTTGATCATCCAGTATCGTTGTCGTATCAGAGACAAAGTATATTCTAGGCTTGAGTGCCCAGAAAGGTGGTGGTAGTTGTTCACGATGAGGGTGACTACGTGGTGATTTTTGGGTAGGATAACGGGATGTTTTGCATTTTGGTGAATTGGTACTCGCCCCAGGCGGCCTCCAACGTGTTAAAGCCCTTCGTTTACCACTGGGTCGAGGTTGAAAATTTTGCTTGACTTCTTCAGTAGCTTTGTGCCTCTCGAGCACATTGTTTGCTGATTGATTTTATTAAGAAACTTGTGTTCCTCCCTGAACGATTGTCAGTATTGACATAATTCCATTGGGATGGTGAAGATGAGTTGTGGATGGCGGCGACTCGATTTGCCACGAAAATTTGAAATCTCTTGTCCTGGTCCTCGATGTATCATAACACGCACGTACTGTCCGTCCAAAAGAATGATTGATTGTGAGACTTAGTTCTCGACGCGATATTTTGTCTAGATTCGTTCCTACGACCGCAGCTGACAATTCCATACGAGGGATTGTGACCGGTTTGATAGGTGCAAGCCTTGATTTGCCCATCACGAACGAGCACTTTACATTTCCATCTTTATCTTTAACTCTAAGATATGTTACAGCTCCGTACCCATGTTGTGATGCATCTGCAAAGCGGTGTAGTTGAGTGTCGTTGACTTCTACTAGATCAGTGGGTTTAAAACATCGATCAACAGCTAGTTGTTCCAGATTCGGTAGCTCTTGTAGCCAAGCTCGCCAGCGATTGTGGTATTCCTCGGGAATTTCTTCATCCCACCCCAACTTCATCCGACATAGGTCTTGGAGAATGAGTTTGGCTTGAAGAATGAATGGAGCAGCAAACCCTAGCGGATCGTATACAGAACTGACGATCGACAAGATACCTCTTCTCGTTGCTGGTCGATCTTTAATGACAATCTTCAAACAAAATTGATCTGATATGTTCCATTGGATGCCAAGTGCTCTCTCAACAGACCAACTGTTGAAATCAAGATTCTTGACTATGGAAGCTCTTTCAGATTCAGGCATTGACCTTTCTCGAGTTGGAGAGCCATTTTGTAAGCTTGAAGCCCCCTCGGCCAAGTAGTTCACACAGCTGCTTCGCAAGATCAACGGCTTCGTCCTCTTCGCTGACTGACTTAAGACAATCATCGACGTAAAAGTTCCGCTCTACCATTTCGATGACCTTGAGATTGAACTCTGCCTCATCTCTAGCTGTTTTCTTCAGTGCAAAGTTAGCACAACTTGGAGATGATGCCCCACCGAATAAGTGAACTCTCATTTCATATTCTTCTGGCTCTTTCGAGAGGTTTCCTTTGGGCCACCACAGGAATCTTAAGGCGTCGCAGTCGCCCGGTGGGACCCGCACTTGATAAAACATTGCTTCGATGTGAGCAATCAACGCCACCGGTTCTTCCCTGAATCTGGTTAATACACCGATGAGAGTGTTCGTGAGATCCGGCCCCTGTAACAGCTGGTCGTTCAGCAAGGTATCAATAATTTGGCAGAGCAGTCGAACACAACTCGAACCTTATCAGATTTCTGTGGGTGGAATACCGGGTGGTGTGGGAGATACCACTGGGTTTTCAAAGGTCCGAGATCTTGATTGGATACCTTTCTGGCGTGATCTTTGGTTAGCAGACCGTCCATAAACTGCTTGTACTTCTCTAATAGTGATGGATCATGTTGAAGTCATCTCTTTAGTGAGAAAAGTTGTTTCTCTGCTTGTAATCAGTTGTTTGACAGATTCAGTGGATAATTTTTCCAGGGTAGTCCGATCTCATAATGGCCGTCCACTAACTTAGCTGATTGTTCCATGATATTAGTGCTTTCTTGTCATTTTGAGACATGGAAGCTTTCGATTCGTAGGTCACGTAATTAAACTCGATATTACAAAAGTCTTCGAAATGCTGATTTAGACTATTGTCTGCTTGAACACAATTCGCAGTCTGCACCTCGATCGCTTCTCTTCCGAGTGGTCCATTTAGAACCCAGCCTGGCAGTGGTCTTGTTGCAAAGGGACCTCTGTTCTCGCTCATTCGTACCTCCTGAGGTTGCAGAATCTCTGGAGCATCACTGCCGATCAAAAGACCGATCTCGGCCTCGATATGCAGGATAGATATTCCTTGTAGATGTGGCCAGTGTTTCGACGTCTTCTTGCTTACCGATGCAGTCAGAGCGAATAGGTAAACTTGGTGTTGAGTACACTTTCGCTAGTTCGACTCGATTTTGATTATCTAAATCAAAGATTTCTAGCTTAACCATAGAACATTCTGTCGGAGTTCCTTCACCAAGCATTGTTGTTAAGGATAGCTTGGTCTTCTCTCCTTGAGCTTCTTGAGAAGACTTTCGGTACAAAACGAGGTGTTCGAGCCCGAGAATGCGTATGTTTCGACGACTTCAGATCTTCCTTTTGCCTTCACTCGAACTGGAACGATAGCAAGACCTGTCACTAAGGAACTGTTCAACTGGCTTGATTTTGAAGAAATCTTTACATAACCGTTGTTGGCTGGACTGGAACTATTTTCACGTTCTTCTTCTTTTGTTGGCGGCTTTGGAGGCGTCCTTTCTCTGTTGTTCTCTCCATCAGTTTGAGTAGACCTTGGGTGAAGAAAGGTTGAGTGCTTTCCTGAACATCCTTCTACCTTACAGAAACTTTGCTTTGCACACGAGCAAACAAAGTGACCACTTGTGAGACAGTTTAAACACAGTTTGTTGTCTCTCACATATTTCTTTCTTTCCTCAAGAGACAGTTTGCGAAACTTATCGCAACGCGATAGCCAATGATTTGCATTGCACGGACATGTACTCTTGTTCAGTTTTCCTTGTTCTCCTAGTGTTGAGAAACCGCTCACTCTGGAGCCAAATTGTCGCTTTCCTTTGTTGTCTTCCTGTTTTCCCTTATTTTCATTCACGATCTTTCCAAATATCGGATGGGTAGCTGCTCTCGCTTTGGCAGTCACGAATTCTGTCACATCCTCGATCGTCACGCCCCTTCCTTCTTTCTCTATAATACGGTCGACAGTATCACACCATTTTACTCTCATGCCAAAAGGAAGCCGGTTGATAATTTTCTTCAGATTTTCATGGTGATCCAACTTGCTCAGCAAGCCAATTTCTTTCAACGTATTTGTGCAGCTGGTGAGTTGTATGGAGAACTGTAGAAGAGCATTTCCATCCTCAGATTTAATCGATGGTCCTTCTGTCAAGGTCTGCACATGGGCTGCGGCGATTCTGTATTTCTGTCTGTATCTTTCTTTCAGCAACCTTCTTGCTTTGATGTAGCCTTGCTCTAGATTCATGGACAGACAACTTTTCATAAGGTCTTGCACAGGTCCTGATGTGTACTGGATCAGGTAGTATAGGCGAGCACTGGAACTTGGCGTTTTCTCTTCAACAAGATGCTCAAAGCCCTGAATAAAATCACAGTATTCTATGGGATCTCCTCTGAATGCTTTTATCGTTGGTTGTGGTAACGTCAGCACCATGACACTTTGTTGTTGCTGTTGCACTATCTGCTGGAGGGCGCTACTCTGACGATCTTGACATAGACGGATTTTGTGGGGGTGCAGGGGGGTGCTACCCCCAATATTAGCTATAACCCCTAATTAAATAGTCCACTCCAATGTGCAGAGTGTTGATGATACAAAATAAACTTAGGAGTACACTCAAATAGAAAAAGACAGTGCAATACTCTGAAACTAATCGCTCCTTGCTTGCATTCACTGATTTATTGGAGCAATTGTAAAGTTTTGAAACTCTATTATCTCCCCTGAATAGAGTTTTCAGTGCCTTGTCATGCAAATAGCTTGCTTGCAAGGAACGCTTGGAATTTTTACGAACATTATTTTTAGGTTTTAATTCTTTTATGAAATAGACTTGCCTATAGATTTAATCTTTACGCCCCAAATATTATTTACATTGGAGTTGCATCATAAATTGTACTCGGATTCAAACGATACAATGTCAATGACTTTATAAAAGTAAAAGAATATTGTGTATTGGCCTATTGGGTTTACACTTTTACAGGTTCATTTAAAACAGTAGCAATTGATACACCGGGTGGAAAGCGTAATTTAAAAATGAAAATTAAAGCCCAGCAAATGACTTTCAGACAAGACATAACAAAATATAAAATGTATTGGCAAACGTTTCGTTGTATTGTTCACAACATCTTCAGAGCAATTAAACTTATTTACAAGCATGTATTATATATATACAAATAGTTTCAAACAGTTACAGTATTCAAATAAGCGAATAAGAGGAAGGATGAAAAACAACCTGTCATTAAAAGTAATAGTATTAGTAAATTAAAGAAATAATGGTTAGTAATTAGAGACCTAGCAAAGTATTAGAAAAGGTCAAGAGGAGTTGACCTAATGTTAGCATTTAAAGTAGGATTAAGCTTGAATATGAAAAGGCTTTTGCAAATGAGTAAATCTGCTTCATAACTAGCAGTGGAAAGGATATGTCAGGCATAATCGCTCATATCCATACCACTAAACATCAAATTTCACCCTCTGATTTTAAAATCCTTTCCACTGCTAGTTCTGAAGCAGATTTACTCATTCGCGAAAGCCTTTTCATATCCAAGCTTAATCCTACTTTAAATGCTAACATTAGGTGAACTCCTCTTGACCTTTTCTAATGCTTTGCTAGGTCTCTAATTACTAACCATTATTTATTTAATTTACTAATACTATTACTTTTAATGACAGGTTGTTTTTTATCCTTCCTCTTATTCGCTTATTTGAATACTGTAACCGTTTGAAACTATTTGTATATATAATACACACTTGTAAATAAGTTTAATTGCTCTGAACATGTTGTGAACAATACAACGAAACGTTAGCCAATAAATTTTATATTTTGTTATGTCTTGTCTGAAAGTCATTTGATGGGCTTTAATTTTCATTTTTAAATTAGGTTCATTTAACTTTAACTCCCTCAAGTCTCAACAGACAATCGGACATGCCACATCAACAACTGATGCTGTCGAGATATGATGGGGTTGAACAGAAAGAGGTCTGTTTTCTTCTTGAGATAAATGCAATTCTTCTGCTTTGCATTGTTTGAAAACTATTTTTTGCGCTTCAGCTGCTGCTATTTCACCCTGAAGTTTCACTTGGGATTTCCTTGGTTGAATCTTCAGCTCCTCGAATTGAAGCTTGCGCAGTTTTTGGAGCGCATTAGCCTTCGCTTCTAATGCAGCTTGTTTTGCTGCTGCTTTTGCCTTTGCACTAGATGTACTTCTTATCGAGCTAGTTTTTGATTGTGTGCTATAATGTCAAGATTTATGTGATCCGACAGTGCTTACTGAATATCGTGTGGTTGAATTTGATTTTCTTGAAATTGGGTGGCCGGTTGTTCGAGCCAAATTCGTCGACTGAGTTGAAATAGACAGTTGAATCATTTAGGTCTTGCTCTTCTTTAAGCAAGCTATGATAAGCTTTGTGTGCACTTTGAAATTGTATAGAAACCTCGTCTAAATCATTTGCAATTTCCTTTATCGCGTCAACATTATCGCACGCTGTCGGTAAATCATTAAGCTTGTTGGCTTTCCTGGTGACATTTCCTTTGGCAGTACTTCGTGCCTTTCTTAATTGTTCCATAATTTGGCTTATCTCTATGTCCATTAAGAAGCTGTAATTGGTCCAGTACGTTTTTTAATTATGCGCGGTTGATCAGGAAATTCTTCGCATTCCTTAACCGTGCCGCAAGCACAATCTCAGGCAGCAAATTCCTTAGATCCTTCGAATTCTTTTGCTGTGTAGCAATTTCGAACTTAAATGTAATCCCAATGGCAGAAATCAACAAATGAGCTGGACTAACAATTGAAATTACTGACTGTAAACCAATAAGATTACATTCGGGTTGAATGGTGCGCAGATTTTTCGAACTCGATAGATGATAGGCAAATGAACACAGACACAGTTCGTAAATAAAGTTATACTTTATAATACGGATCCAAAATGTTCACAAGAATAGATCAATATAGTCGTATACAATCGTTTATCGGTTTGAACTAAATAACATGACAATGAAAAATATCTACTTAAACTATGAAAATACTGTTTGCGTGACTATATCATGAATCACACGATCGCACGAATACACAATAACTATCAATAAATTAACTATATCATACCCTAACATGCATTAAAGGGGGGGGATAAGTCCCTTTTGCGCATGTGCCCGGCATTTGTTTATGTTTTGATACATTACACATGTTACAACATGAAGTATTGGCATTTTACAACAATATTTTATCAAACATGGCGATTGAAATGAGCGAAACTCTATATAGTTCACTTGTTTGTGTGGTGGTGCCTGCTTTTTATAAGAAATATAGAAACTTTTGACTTGTACAAGTTTGAATAATTTTCCTTTTGAACCGCATAGCGTGATAAACATGCCGAATCATGCATGAAGTATGATCAACTGATGAATATGATTTGTTCAATGCTCGATTGCTCTTTACTCAACAACAAGCTGACAATATTGAGTACACAACAGTAAGTTTAATGGTTTATATGTTGTTTGTTGTTGATAAATTCTAGTCTGCATGTTTTTGCATGGATTAACCATATATGAGAGCTTATCTTTCGTAAATACTGCACAAAATATATACCGCATTTGAATTGTTAGTAGATATATTTTCATCTACAATTTATAAAATTGATATACGAGTTGGACAATATTTTAAACCAACTGCATGTCCTGGTTATATATAGCTAAATTCTTAAAGCATATATAATTATTTTATTTGCAAAGATTGAAATGAACAAAACAAGTTTTGACTTTTTTCCCCATTGCTAGCAGCAGCCTTGTCTTTGCCATTTGTCATGCTATTGTAAATTATGCAATTAACCTGAAATTTATATTGCTTCCATGCATTAGGACACTTTCTCAAACACCATAAAGGTAGATTACTATTGGGACAAGCGGTTAATATCATTAAGCATGAAGATCTCTGAAAATTAAAGGCAAACCTACAGTATAGTCTGACTGCATTGTTTAATTTTGAGCCTTTCTATGCATGACAGGATTTAGTGTAAGATGTAAATGTTCAAGACTATCTGTGGAGAAAACACCGAATGATATAGCAAATGGGGGGGCATTTTGGGCTTGGGAGTGATGGAACCCCAGATTGATGGGACCTCAGATTAGAGGGACCCCCCCCAAAGTCCCTTAAATTTTCTTGACACAAGATTGCTTAACCAATAATATAAATCCTAGCTGTGTCAGTGCTGGATAATATGCAATAAAGTGCAATATATTATAAAACACTGCTTCTCCTGTTTTACAATTATGACATAGGGACCCGTGGGAAAGTTTTGCCCTGTACCCCACACAACCTCTCAGTATCCCTGACTGTTATTACCACCAAGTTCAACAATCAGATAGAAATCTTCATAGCTGGGGCTACTGTAGACATTTTGTACCCATACCAACACAAGAAAGAATAAGTGTTTTTCTAAATGAAGGTGATATATATTGCATATTAAGAGGACAAGACTGAACTCTATCAAGAACCCCCATCAAGAACACTGTAATTCAAACAAAATGTTTTTGGCACAAATGTTCGGAAACAATAATTGCCAGGCATTATCGAGAAGATGTTCTTGTTTTAAATAACAACAAAAACATGCATGAAAAACATCTGACATGTGCAGCATACAAACAGGATGCTATATGACAATGTCATAGCTACTGTGCCTTACCATAAATCCTCTAGCTATTGATATGGGTAATACATTTTAGTTTTCGAAGGTGGGTGAGGCCGTGGGGGAGTTACATCTATTTTAGAGGGGGAATAGGGGATTTATGGCAGATAGAATAATAGAAGGTTGTTGCCTAGTCAACATTTGATTTCACTATTGTATGCTGGATACACTTCTTACTAGAATATCGTGGTATAAAATAATATAATGTACAATGTCAGCTAGTGTTAATCCCCAAGCCGGCGGCGCGAAGCGCCGTGCGAGGGTACTAATTCCCCCCGGCTATTTACACCCGGGGAAACGAAAGCATTAGCGAAGTCTAAATTTCAGCAATGAGCGCGGGCGTCGGTCACCAACGATGGGTGGTCATCCTCACTGATCTCAAAAATATGGCGGACTGTCATGAATAACGGACACTGATTGGTCCAATTTAAAGTTTGCATTATAACGACTGCATGACGACAGCGAAATAGCAAACATTTCTTGATTTGATGAGTTGATGATTGATAAATTTCTTGCAAATATTCTTCATTTTTGCTCGTATTTCTGCAAGATTTTGTAAATTTCAAGAAAGAAAGGGCGAGAGAATCAGCTAAAAGAAGGGAGCCGACGTTGACGAAGGTAAGTTTGTTTTAAATATTGATTTTAATGGCTTTTTTATAATGGCTTTAAAGCCCGACGGCCTTTGCGTATATGAAACAACTAAACAAGACAGCATATAATTTCAGTTTATCTTTAATATTGATTCCCTTTTTTATTATATTGAATTTTTTAAATAAAAAATAAAGCAAAGTTATTTGCAAGCGAGAATTTGAAATCATTTTATTGCAAACTCAAAGTTTATCGATAAAGCCATTTAATAGTTAAAGGCAGTTTAGTTTTATAAAGAACACTTTAAAACGTTTTGTGAATTGTTTGTGGTTGAGTTTTACCTTAAATTGAAGCTTGTATTACGTATAATTACATACCTAACATATATATGTTGGGAAATTGATAATTTTGTAATTAAAAGTGATATTTTTAGGCGATTTTCATTTGTAAGAATATTCTTAAAAAATTATCGTGTTACCATGACAACTACTTTAGAAACTTCATGTTCGGAGAATACAACGGTTTTGTCAGCAAAGCGAGGGTTTCTGCATGCATGTATTTTCTAGTAATTTAATTAATGGCAGTTCTGAGTTGTCAGATCTCAAGACGTATATTCCAAGACAAATTCCAATATATCACCAGACAAATTCCAATATATCACCTGACAAATCTTGTGATATTGAAGCTCATTGTCACCTCCAGAATGATAAAAAGATACTACCATGCATTGCTTTTAATAAAAATAATATAGTAACTATAAAGATTATACAGTTGTCATCTTTATTACTTCCTGAGGTGTAACTTCATGTACTGTGGGTGTATATCACAAAATCGTAAGAGTTCCAAGGCAACTCAGCTGTCATGATAATGACTATATACATCATGCTACCATGTTTCAGCCTACAGTATGAAAGTTTTCCAATACTAAAATAAAACTTTGCATGCATATACAAAAATTTATCTAGCTTGAAAGTTCGATAATTTTATACAACAATCATGCTATGTGAAATGACATACAATGTTATAAAGATTTATATTCAGATATCTGGTTATAGATTACAAACAATTGTATATAGTATAAAATAAATGTAGAAATAAAAATAAAGTTATGAAGCCGTCTTGAATAATAGCGCATCAATAAAAATATTAACAGTAAATTGTAGTTATGGTTTCAAATCTCTTGACTTTCTTTGCCGGGGACGAATATTCGATCAGATCTGATAAATAAATATTAAATACATAGTCAGCATATAAATCCAATGCAATAGAATCCCAGCATAGAATTTCTGACCAAAATTACTATTTCACAACAGTTAAAACCCAAGTATAAACAAAACATTTACCTGAATATAAAAGACATCGTAGCAGACAACAGCACATGTCGATTTGATCACAGCGTGCTGCACTGAATATCGCACAAACGTACTTTTAGGGCAGCCTTGTTGGCGTAATACTCTTTCCATGTTCTCTTCTTGTTTTATATGTTTCAATAATTTAGTAAGGGGCGGACCATTAGAAAAATGATGGGAAAAAAATAAAATTCGAGCAGGGAAAATAGAAAGAAAAAAAAATTCGTGCACCAGAAATGTCTGAAAAAAAAAATTCGTGCAGAGACTTTTCAATGGGGAAAATTACAGGGCCTATTGCGAGGTACAGTGTAAGGGTGTCCCCGAAATTTCGAAAATAAGCGTTTTAATCGTGTTTTAAGAAGTTTTTTGGGGCAAAATGTGTTTTAAACCTTAATTGAATTGATGTTAGTCCGAAAAAATTTTTTTGACCCTATTTTTCTTTGTCCTGCAAAAATTTTTGAGTCCGGAAAAAAAATTTTCACTTTCACTTCCACTTCCACTTTCAAAAAAATCATTCCTTCCCAACTGCTCAAAATTTCCTTATTTTTGACAAAAATTCCTTTGATGAAGATGAATTTTACCTAGTTTAAAACTGATATTACAATAATTTATCCTAAATGACGGTGTATTTCTCGGGTGAGAAACACCATGAACCTTACAATTATAAAATAATTATAAAAAACTGCAACAGGAGGCTTGAGGTCCTGTCTCAGAAATTTTTCAGATTTTTCATTCCCCAGGAGTAGGATTTGGATTTTCGACATTTCCTGACGCGAATTTGCTTGGGAATTGCTATAATCTTAGGATTTATTAGAAAAAACATAATATCCTTATTTCCTTGCTGAAAACAAAATTCCTTGCCGTTTCCTAGTAAATTTTATTTCTGTTTGCAAAGAAATTTCCTTGCAAGTGGAAGCACTGCATGGGATGACCAGTGTAGGCAACAGTTGAAGCCTCCCCCTTTTCTCACCCTCCGCCCCTCACCCCTCCTTCCATTATTAATGATTGGTCCCTTATCTGTGTAACTATAAAATACGGTTCTATTTTATTTCATTTTGCTAAGTAGGAAAATTCAGAATGTTTTAATTTAAATAGACTATTTTATACATATCTGCAAATTGTAATCCTGAATTCCTGTAAATGTAAAATAGGATTAAAATAGTGTATTTTATTATATTTTGCAAATTAGGGAAAGTAAATTAATAGGTTTAAAATAGTATATTTTATCCCTATTTGAAAAATGTGGCATTTTTAAAAATGTGCAATAGGTTTAAAACAGTCTATTTTATTCTGTTTTGCGTATTCTGAAAAATAAATAGCTTTAAAATACTATATTTTATATCTATTTTAATTTATGTAATTTTCTGCACGTGCAAAATATGTTTAAAATAGTCTATTTTATTGTTATTTTGCTAACTATGAAAGAAAGATAGGATTAAAATAGTATATTTTATTCCTGTTTGAAATTTGTGCATTTAACTTGCAATGTAAAATAGGATTTAAAGGGGAACTCCAGTCCCAAAACAAGTTGGGTTTAAATAAAATACTATACCTTCAATATATTGTTCCTGAAGTATCTCGGTCCAAATCGTTTTAGTAAAGAAGAAATCGCTCATCAAAGTTCGCGAATTTTGCAAATTTCGACGCCATGTTGTTCTTTTACGTGCAGGCGCGAATTTGGTCAGCGCCCTTATTTGTGACGTCATTGCGTGCTTCTTGTGTCGCGGGAATTTAAAATAATAGTGGCGCGCTATACTATAACCTGAAATTTACAGAATTAAAAGTTTATATAACAAAAAATGCCGCATTGTACTGTTCCTTTGTGCACAAATGGCAGTCGAAAGACCAAAGGAACAGATATAAGTTATCATAGGTTGCCAAATGGGCCGCTCAGAAGTGTTTGGTTGCGTAATTTACGTCGAGAGAACCCTCGTGAGCGTGCGAATACGTATGTCTGCAGCGCACATTTTGCACCCGATTGTTTTGAACCGAATGCTGAAGTAATTCCTGGTTTCAAGAAACGTAAAACGCTGAAGCCATCAGCAGTGCCAACTATGTGTGCTTTTCCAACGAAGGGCAACGAAAACAAAACAAGATTGTCAAGTGTGAAACAAATACGAAATCGGACAAGAAAGGTTTGGAGATTCTTGTCTCACATACTGTATGATATTTCATTTACTAATCAATATACAAACAATCCTGGCGCTTTGTGAACAAAATGTATACACAATGTTGTAAATCTTGTTAATATAAGAATATAATTTTAATATACATTTGAAGAATACTTCAAAAACAAAGTTTGTACAAATTCATTATCTAGTACTATTTATACATTAATTGTAACTTAAGGTTTGCAACATTGATTTGCAACATTGACGAAATTATTTCGCTCTATATAAAATGAATGTGCCAAATAACATGTTTTATTTTAATTTGAAATTTTAATTAAACATTTTTACCCATGAACTGGTTACAATTTAGCATTTGGAAACTTTAGGATATTGTTGTATTTTGCCAGGGGTCATTAATATTCATGCTAAACATTAACCAGTCAAATATTCTGTTTTATTCGTTAATTTTATCAAGGTTGCAAAAACATTGGAACAAGACATATTTGTTCTGGATGCAGATAGTTGTTATGCAAATGAAAATATAGAAAGTTCAAATGCTGATGTGGAACAAACTACCTGTACTTCAACTCGACATATTGAAACTATGACACAAGATAAAGAGGTTCAGGTTCAACCTTTTATTAAAACATTTAAGACTGTTGGAACCCAAACTGAACATTTACACATGCAAGGAAATACAAAAATACACCCTGATGACATCAACAAATTATGTCACTTAGAAGATCACAGTTACTCCTTGGGCCCAAATAATAATTCTTCAACAGATGACAATAAAGACACGGTGGAACCATGTACAACACCATGCACACCAGTGACTGAAGAACAACTGACATTGGTTGAATGTGATGATGTCCAAAATGGGGTTATTGTGGAACTAAAGAAACAAGGACCTTCAAATGATGCAGATAATGACTCTCTGAGTGATACCGGTTCTTCATATTGTCCTTCAGCTTCTGATGATGACTCTGAAACAGATGATGAATATTCCATTGATACTGCACCTGCTGTGGAAAAAAAAATTATTGTATTTGAAAGTCAGTTACATAAACTATTAAAAATTTGTCAACATTGTGGTAGTCCCATTGATACTACAACTTAAATAAATCAGGGAAGTATGGTTACAATTGCTACAAATTGTTTGAATGGACATAGTGTATCCTGGCAATCACAACCACTAATCGAAGGAAATGCAGCAGGAAACATTTTGATACCAGCAGCTATTTTATTCAGTGGAAACACCTATAAACGCACTGTAGACTTTGCCAAGTATCTCAACCTTCAATTTGTTTCCTTCTCCCATTACTATACTACCCAGGCTACCATTCTTTTCCCAGTAGTGCAACATACTTGGATAACAAGCCAGAATGCACTGGTAAAGAAGTTAAAGCAAAGCGACAGTGTGGATGTATGTGGTGACGGGCGGTGCGATAGTCCTGGGCATTCTGCTAAATATGGCACATATACCCTGATGGATGAGAAAACAAACTTGATAATTGAATTTAACCTTGTTCAAGTGACAGAGGTAACATCGTCTAATGCAATGGAATATGAAGGCTGTAAGAGAACACTAAATTCAATTGTCAAGAAGAAGATTCCAATCCGATGTCTTACAACAGATCGTCACACAACAATCACAGCGAAGATGAGGACAAACTATCCCAACATTGTTCACCAGTATGATGTGTGGCATCTTAGGAAGTGGGTGACCAAAAAGCTGTCAAAGAAGGCAAAAAAGAAAGATTGTCAAGAGTTACTGCCATGGATCCAGAGTGTTTCCAACCATTTATGGTGGTGCTCTGTAACATGCGAGCAGAATGCAGATGTCCTAAGGGAGAAGTGGTTGTCCTTGTTGCATCACATCACTGGTAAACACTGTTGGAGGGCCTCCAAGGAATTTACATTAGTAAAAAAATGTGGCCACCCTAGAATAAGTAGAAAAGATCAAAAAGAGATTGTATGGGTTGAAAATGGTTTCCCTGCTCATGTTGCTTTGGAAGAAGTCATCACAAACAAAAAGCTGCTGAAAGATCTGGCAAAGCTAACAGAATTCCACCACACTGGTGAGTTAGAGTCATACCATTCCCTTATGACAAAATATGCACCTAAACGTGAGCACTTTTGTTATAATGGAATGGTGGCTCGAACTCAGCTAGCCGTCTTGGACCACAATGCCAATGTGAACAGAGCCCAGGCAGAAGTGAAGAAAGGATCAAAGCAAAGCGAGAAAAGGTTCAAGATTGTTTGTGGCAAGCAGAGAAAGAACTGGGTGGCCAAGGAGATTAAGACCCCAAAATCCTACAGCTATGTTGAGGGCATGATGAATGATGTAATCTTGTGTAAGAAAGGCAAAAAATTCAAATACAAGCCAAAAATTCAAGCAAAATGTATTGCACCAACTCCTAAGCCACCAAAACAGGATGTCATTGAGAAGCGGCTCAGTAATAAACAGAAGTGACAGACATTTTGAATATATGAACTGGGAGTTTATGTATTAAAGTTGATAAATATGTCAAATACCTCACATTTTTTAACACAGAACAATCAAGTTATTCATCAGCAAAGCGAAATCCAACAAACTCAAAGTCATCTTCATCACCTGGAGGTGGAAAGTGGGCTCGAATGCAACTAACAGCACAAGATGGAAGAACAACTCGTATTTCTTTCCCAACTACTCCCCAACACCATCGCACTAGCTGGCGGTATGCGACATGGCGAGAGATTTTGTGCTCAGGACCTTCATATGCTGTACTTCCATACTGCTGTTTATAGTCCAACCAAGCAGCCTGCAAAACCCATCTATCTAAACAGACTGTATGGAAACCTGGATTATCTGTTATCCAATTATATGGCAGGGTTGGCTTTGTGTATTCCATAACTTCTTGATTTTTATTAGCGACCTGTTCAATTTCATAACAACAGACGCATTCTTCCTCTCTATCCATTATCTGACAATGTTCACATAAACACCTAACAATAACAAATACTTATGCTGGGAATGACATAATTCAAGAACACGAAAATTCAATTCGTCAATATAAACCACAAATTATGATGTTTTACCAGTCAAGATTACCCAAACGAACGAACGATTCTTCCTCGTCAATCGACATACTTTGGTCGTCTTCATTGTCAGCTAATTCAGCACTGACGCTGTTGGGATTTCGTCTAGGTTCAAACTGGTAGCCCAGGACTTCGCCCCCTTGTAAAATATTCCTATGAAATTCATCTAAACTCACACATGAAGAACTTGAAGTTCTTGAATCCGATGAACTATCGCTCGATGGACTTAAAACATCGATATTCATGATGAAATCAAATGTAAAACACTAGCAATGCGAGAACAACAACACTTCAGAAGCACGCAATGACGTCACAAATAAGGGCGCTGACCAAATTCGCGCCTGCACGTAAAAGAACAACATGGCGTCGAAATTTGCAAAATTTGCGAACTTTGATGAGCGATTTCTCCTTTACTAAAACGATTTGGACCGAGATACTTCAGGAACAATCTATTAAAGGTATAATCTTTTATTTAAACTCAACTTGTTTTGGGACTGGAGTTCCCCTTTAAACAGCCTACTTTATTTTATGAGTTTAAAAATAGTATATTTTATATCTATTTTAATTTCTAACTGCTTTCTAGTGAAGTAAAATAGAATTTAAATACGCTATTTTAAACCTATTTTAGAGGCTCTGGAAAATAGTATTAAAATATGCGATTTTATTTCTATTATCTAAGTAAAAAATAGGAATAAAATAAAGTAAAACATTAATAAAATATGGCTCTTTCATTTGGTGAAATATTATGATAGAATTAAAATAGGGTTGCCTCTGAATAAAATAGCATAAAAATAGGGATGATAGTAATAAAATAGTTCTAAAATAGCAATATAATATAGCTATTTTCGCAAGGGAATCTCTCAAATCTATGAGTTTGCAAGGTTCATTTCTTCGGTTCGGTTCATGGTATGAAGACAGAAATAGTACCATTCGATTCAGTGAAACAAAATCTCCTAATTCCTTACCATAGTTTTAGTCAAATTTCCACAATATACCTTACATGTATTAAAATTCGCGCAGTACAGTCTAGAATTCGCGCAGCGTTGTGTGCGCAAATTTTAGTACTGCGCGAAATATAATCCGCGCGAAAAGCTTTGTGCTAGCTAGCAGGGCGCTTATATAGATAGATAACCTACATTCTATATAAGCGCCCTGGTAGCTAGTAAAGATCAAGCGTGCGTTCAAAATGCCAACAAGAACTAAAACATTTATTGTACGGTTCTCATTTGCCTAATACAATAACATTAGCGTTCGACACAAGTAAGGTATGGTATCATATTTCATAATATAACGACCAATCAACAGTGTAAACTAGCCATACATTTCGCCGAACATAACTTCGGCCCTTTGGACATATCTTTTTCGTAATAGTATTATTCTAATCAGAATCCAAAACACTATGTAGAGTGTTATTTTCAAGCTTGTGTCTTCAGATTTTCATCTTTTATTTCGGTATTTACAGAATATTTATATTTTTAGCGCGGCCAGGAATCGTGCCGGGTCTCTCACCGTCACGGATCTGGAAAAACCGGAAATCGATTGTACAAGTCAAAGTACTCCCAGTGGCATGGTTTGCACGTGCATCCACGTGGTGCATCGGGCTATATATGGCCAAGCATGCGCGTGCGTGCGAGTAAAAACCCGACATTTTGAAAAATTCAAAATAAATATTTCTACTCTGTGCAGTATTCAAACGAAACTTTCTACATGAAAGCGCTTGAATACAAAGAGTATTTTACTCACATTGACTCTGAGCAAATTCTGAAGAGTTTAGAAGATATTCATGTGATTGTTCTTAAATTATGAACGAGAAACAAATTTGCGCAGGAAACATAGGGGATATAACCTTCATGTGCAGGCCTGCCATGCTACCAATGATGAATACAGATGAAACGTGGAAATGAGGCCATTGGGTCAAAAGTAGACTTCCCTTTAGAGAATTGTCTAGAAGTATAAACTTTTGCATTCAGTTCATGTGGCAAAAAGGCAGCACTTTCCTTGCGATAGTAACTCCTAGTTTACATACTTTGACTATTTTACCAATCCTAGACTATTTCATCTTTGCAAAAATTGTGATATTACTCTTCTATAGCTGTGTTTATCCTACCATGGACGATGTTAAGTTTCCTTGCGGGAGGAAACCATAGCAGCAGGAGAAAATCGACACAGGGACGACGGACTCTCTTCATGCACATGAACCCGTAGCGTGAATCAAACCCACAGACTCAGGGCAAATGCGCTTGCTCTCACGAACGACTACGCCAACGAATCCCCACTTTTACTCCTTTAGATGTAAAGAATAGACTTTTGCATAATGACATCACAAGGCTTGATGCCCGCGAGGAATGCTGGTCTTAGTAGTCATCGCCCTGGAAAATTAAACAACTCACAATGGGCACTATCGAAATTTTCCCGGGCGATGACTACTAAGAAGTGCCTACAAACTCCTCTAACATTATAGCCTTTTGATTGCAGGGATTACTATGGCTACCGCCGTAGCAGGAAGCTTGCCTGCAGTGACTCCACCTACAGTCATCACCGACGATCAACGAAGATGGGTCGTCATTGGCATTTGTCTCAACAAACTTCTTACTCCGCTATTGAGAAATGTCCTTGCAAAAGAAATGTTGGGTTGGTATAACCTACTTTGCCTCCCGTCGTCAAAGCAAATCAACAAGCAAATTTACAAAAAAGAAACAAAAACATTACCACCTTCCACGATAAAACTTAATTATGGTAATATCAACAAGAATTATGACAACCACAAGTCAACATATAATGCTTATGATTATAATGTCAAAGATCCGGAATCTCTTGCCAAGTTATTTGTCCAACCTTTCATGGCAAAGTTCAACGGCTTTGACCAAACCATGGATCTTTCTGCTGTATTAACAGTGATGTGTGAAGCTGACCCATTTCACACATCTGGAACTGCTGCACAGGCAAATACAGTTCGTTCAGTGGTGAGGAACGAATGGGCTCATTGTAATTTTTCACACTGGAGCGATGCAAATTATCTCTCGTGTATACAGCATATCGAGACACTGGTGAAGAAATTAAACTTGCCAAGTGCTGACGAAAACGAATTTCTTAAAGAACTGAATAACTGGAAAGACAAAGGTAATTTTCTTGTATAATATTTACATGTATTTTCAGCAGCAAATTTGCCAAACTTGCAGGGAACGTTTATCCAAAGAATATTTACAGAAAATTTGATATTCACACGCTTAATCTAGCTCTTAACCAATCAGATGCGTACTGATCCAGTAGGGGAAGGCGCGGGTAGTGGTAGTGGTAGTGGTAGTGAAAATCAAATTATAACCACTCCATAATATATCTATAGTCATGTAAAATAATGCTGTAAAGTGACCAGCCTATGATTTACTAGGCGGGAAAAAAGTTAGAAAGTTAATGAAGTTTGCATAAATTTATGTATTCCTAGACTTCCTACACCCAATATTCCCCCCCGTGCATTAACAGACCTAAACGCACTATTAGAGTTTTCCTATAATTTATTTTATAAGGTTAGTAGGAGATATTACATAGGAATCAATTTTACTCAAAATTTCCTAACATGTAATCAGTGAAATCCGCGCATGTACTTATATTTGTCGCTTAGCAACACGCTTGTCGACATAAGCGGGGAAGGAGCAGCTGAGGAAAACAATTGGCGCTTTCCATTAACATGGCCAAACCGGTCAGAACGGTCAAATTGTTGAATGAAACACAAAACATTTGGGCTTCGGACCTATCTAACCGGAAAATTTTGATAACATTAGAATGAGGTCCATTTTCGCTAGACATTTGAGAAACATAGACCAGATCTTTCCTTTGATACTGAGAAAAGTATTCAGGTCTGACCGGTCAGGCCATTGAATGGAAAGCGCCCAATGTTACAGTTGAGAAAATCTATTTAAAACGCTGGAAATAGAACAATTAGTGATAAGCAAACTAAGTTTGTAAGATTTTTCAGCATCTGGCCTGCCGGAATTGCCATGAAAACCGTGGAATACGTCGGATTGCTTGAAATTATTGTATTTTTTCCTGAAAATATATTTGACAGTTTCTATCAGAGGTATTAAAGGTACTTTCTAAATCACATTTGTTCAGATTTCGTACATTTTTCTGGTTTTGGTATTTCCGCTGTATCTTTATCTGTAAGTTTTTCTCGGCTATTTTTTTTTGTCTATTTTTCCTTGCTTTCTGATAAATTTTGTATTTTAAAAACTTTATGGTTTTGTTTATATTTGTGGCTACAAAGTGGAGCGGGAAAAAACACAGAAAGACCACAGTGCATTATTGCATTAGGCCTATAACGCAAGCGCATTAGCCAATCAAATTGTATGTTATATCGGCCTTATATTACAAATGGATTCAACATCTGCTAGAATTCGGATGCTCTATTTTACCAACATTTGGCGTTTTTGAGACTGGACATGAATTCATGCAAATTTTTGGAACTATCACGTTGAACGTTCAAAACGAGTTTACTCGTACTAAATTTGGCAAACACAAGCATGTTTTGCGCCACCATTATAGGTCTAAAACTTCAAATAATATAATGACCAGTTTAAATTGTATTTACGTAAGTAATGCATTCTACGATGAGGTCTTGTGTAAACACCATTCTTGTTCGGTTCTGTGCTCTTATATATGTTTCGTCTAGAGTGTCATGATTTCATTGTGTATTTCTTCACCGTGGGTGCAAATTAAACGCACCATCTGCGCCATTTACGTATACAGTATATTACAATTCCGGGAGTCATATTATTTTCTATTTTCTCCTCGATCTTGAAGTTTTTTCCTCCATATTATTATTTTCTAGCCACTTCCAAAACACACTGCTCCAATATGATATTGTTTTCTTGACGTTGGAGCAAAACCCGTTGTGTCGTTTCGGTACCTACCAAATCATATCTCTTGAGTGATGAGTCGCTGTATACATGGTTGATAACGTACATTGGAAACATATCTGGAGATTGACATCCTCGCACGTGTTCGCCGGCCTCCCTGACAAAGGGCATAATCACCATTTCACCATTTGATTTTTTTAAAGGTCCACAATTATGCTGTGGTCAGGCAGTAGACGCTGATCTTCTTAAAATTGTCAAGACTAACGTGTCAGAACTTTACGAATCTGTGACAATACTGGAAGAAGAGAACCAAGATGCACAGGTATGATAGAAATATTTAACTCCATTCCCAAACAGGTCTAAATACAAGATAATACCTCAATTAAATTTCTCTTCAAGTTCCTCGGTGTCAATCTTTTTCCAGGCTACATATGGATGCCATGCTGACTTTTTTCCGAGCGGACTGAAATTAATAATAATAATAATATTTAATCCTGGAGTTCATGTCACCCATAGGCGTCGAAAGATCGATAAGTGGGGGGGGAGACCATATTCATATATTCGTGTTCTGCATTATTAAGTTATTTTGAAATCGATTGTTTTTAAGGTATGTGAACACGAATATATGGATATGGTCCCTCCCCACTTATCGATCTTTCGACGCCTATCGATTGTCACCAAATATGTTTTTCAATGATATTAATATCAATATATAGAACAGATATTCACAATATATAAAATTCTCTATACAATGTAATAGGTAAATATATTTTTATTTAATTAAAAAATTTGCAGCCTCTTACAAATCAGCTGAGTTATACTCGAACTAAATGGCAATTAGTCCTATAAATTAGGACTGTTTAATTTGTTTACTTTGCACTTAACAAATTCGATCTTCCCGTAAGATTTTTATTAATTAATCAACCTCCTATGAGAAGGAAGATTTCTTAAAGTTCAGTGTTAACAACATAGAGTTAAACCAATTCGTTACGCTCACCAAATCTGTATTGAGTTTTGATTTAACCTCACTTAACATGCATGATGTATAGTAAATGACAGTATCGTCAGCAAGGACCATTACTTAGCAAAATTGGAAGCAATGAGGCAGATCGTTCACAAATATAATAAACAACAACGTTACAACGGTCCCAAAATACTTCCTTGTAGTACACCAATAGGTACTAGCTCATCAGGAAAATTGTTTGTTGTCTATCATCGTGACATTTAATTATATTGATCTAATAAATAAGACCGAAACCAGGTTATATAACCGACCAGAACGAGTTAGTTTATGCAGCAGCAGTCCATGGTCAACAGTGTTTACAGTGTCGAACACTTTGTTTAGGTCAGGGATAGCAGCTTCTGTTACTTTGCCTGCATCCATGGAGGCCAGATCTCTATGATCTATTTGCTCGAACACCAAACTGTTCTTTTGCAAGGATCTTCCTGGCAACAAGCTAGATATTCGTAGAATTGATCATAAACCGCGCGCTCGCTCAAAAATGTTGCTGATTGTTAAAGGATCGTTATCGTCCTATATTAGAGAGGTTAAGATACCCCGATTCCGGTTTACGGGTAATGGTGATATACACGTACCCGTACCCGTAAATCGGGGAATAACTTGTATCTTAAGAAATCCAAGTACTCCGGCGTGAGAAAACCAATCAAAGAAAGGCAACTTTCGCTGTTGAGGTTCGCCATAAATTGTTGAAAACTTTGACTAGCATATGTGCATTATTTATTTGGATAAGATGTTGAAAATTTGTACTATTTAAACGGCCCTAAAATAGTAAACAGAAAACACCCGTACCCGTTTGTCGTTTACGTGTAGATCACGGTTTACAGCGGGGAAACGGGTAAAAATTACGGGTAAAATTGCTGACATCAGCAAAAATTGGTAAACAAAATGGCGATACTCGTACCCGTAAACCGGAACCGGGGTATCTTAACCTCTCTAATTACTAACATCCGTCCGATCTCCTTGTTTATGAAGTGCTGCCACTCTCCCGATTTTCAAGGGGCTTGGCATGGATAGGAAGCTAAAGAGAGCGATCGATTGAAAATTGTCGTTATAAGTTTGGTATAATCAGTGGCGGCGCCAGGCCTCAGAATTTGGGGGGCGGGGGGCATTTGAGGGACAAACTCATATTTTGGGGGGCAAGATAGATTTTTGCCCATGCCGTTGTCACAGGACTTTTGTCCTCCCCAGGGGATTCGCCCCCCGTCTCAAAAGGGGGCGATATTACTAGGAATACCGCCCCCGGGGGACGAATATCCAAGGAATATCGCTCCCCAGAGGGGCGAATGCCCCAGGAATATCGCCTCCCCTTTAGGATCTTCGCCCCCCATATATGCGATGTGGTTTATTCAAATAATTTCGTGATACTTTCAATATTATTAGTGCCTTAATTCATCACACACACAGACCCCGAACATTTCGTGTAGCGCAGTTAAAGATATGTGCAAACAGCCGAGTCCGAAATATGTTGATCAATCTTCCCAAACTGTTGATCCTAACAGGGAACAATGTTTGTGTGTTGACTTGTTATCTGAGTTTGATAACATGAAAATCAATTTCGAAATTATATTAACCAGAGTGGATGCTCTACAATCGCTGGCAAATACGCAAACCATATGTTTTAATAATTACAACATTGTGCATCTTGAATCTGTGCTCGATGGGGAGGGAAGTAAAAGTACGAAATCAGAACCCACAATAAGTCTAATCGAGAAGGAAAAGAATTCTGAAATTGAGGTACTTAAAAGCAAAATTAATTCCTTGGACATGAAATTGGAAAAATGTTTAAAGGATTATGATGCTAACTCAAATCAATCACCTATTGTTATACCTCAAGAGCCTATTGTCTCTCTACAACCGCCTATTGTTCCACCTCAAGCGCCTATTACTCCCTCGTTGCATGTTAACAAAAGGAATCAAGATCAAACCCCCGAATTGCAAATATCAGGTCATGCCAATAAAGTGTTTCTGAATAAATTACCGCTGTGTGACACTCAAGGTTTTAATTGTAAACAAGCAAATTACCTAAATGAAACATCATTATTACCACAGGACGTTATGACTCCGTACCAATCTTTGGGATCAAATAGTCCCCTTTTATCCAACAGATCGAGGAAATGTTTAGGAAAAATTCCAAATGGTCACAGACACGGTATATATCAATCTAAAACCTCAAATCTGGAATTATCATTATTACCGCAGCACGTTTTGTCTCCGTGCCAATCTTTGGAATCAAATAGCCCTCTATTATCTAACAGATCGAGGAAATTTTTAGGAAAAATCCCGAATGGTCACAAACACGGTATATGTCAATCTAAAACCTCAAGTCTAAGGGATTTTACTCAACCTCAACGTAAAATTGCCCCTTTTCGAAAGAGCCCTGCCAATTATCGACCCCCGCGTATTGTCTTGGAAAAACAATCTATGGAATGGGCAGTTTATCTACAATTTGTGAGTCAAATGACTCACAAATCAACACTAGTATAAAACCACCCAAGAGTTTTACATCATGCGAAGCGGAACTGACCGAGTCCAATTACCCAATAGAACCTCTCGAACATGAGTTTACAGAAATTAATAAAACCAAAGAATACTTGAATAATTTGTCGGAAAATTATAACACCCCTTGCATTTCGAGGGCTTCAAACATCCCCTTATGTCCTCCTAAAAACCTTACAGATTCCCACAAGGTACCTTCTACCATGATCCCCGTTCGGATTACTGCACGTGATCACCGATCTATCCGCAATTATAAATCTGGCATACTCAGTAATTGTCGTAACCTTCGGAAAATTAAATTAGGCAGCAATGCCTCGTATACCTTCTTACCCTCCTTGTTCCTATCCAACTCGAGGTCATTAGTCAATAAAATCGACGAGCTGTCTGGAAATGTTTCTTTGCTTTCTTTGGATATTGTGGTCATTCCGGAAACTTGGCTTTCTCCTAATGTCAGCAATTCAGCGATAAATCTAAATGGCTTCTCCATATTTAGGCGTGACCGACGTGATGGTAGAAGAGGTGGAGTATGTAAACGATCGTATGCCAGTGGTTCATCTTAAGGAACTTTCACATCCTGAAGTTGAATCGTTATGACTCCTAAAATCCAAGTCGACTACCACGAGGATTTAATTATATAATTTTAGCTGCAATCTACCATCCACCGAAAAGCGACGATAGGGTCTTGTTAACACACCTTATTGAGTCCCTCGACAGTGCATTAACATCCTATCCTGCGTTAGCAATCATCATTGCAGGCGATTTTAACCAATTTAGGCACAGTCAACTACGTAACTCGTTTTCCTTTAAACAGGTTGTTAAGCATGCAACAAGAGGATCCAACATCTTAGATAAAATATTTACAAATGCGTCCAAATTTTATAACGTTCCTGAGATTCTCCCACCTGTCGGTTTCTCTGACCATAACTCAGTGTTGATAAAACCGCTGAAGCAATGTATGAACTCCCGGAGTACCCGAATGGTCAGAGACACGCGATCCTCTAATCGGAAGTTAGTCTTCGAGGTTTTGTCAAGTATAAATTGGTCTCCCCTGTATAGTATGGACTCTTGCAACGATAAGTTTGATTACTTTTCATTCATTGTTAATGGCATTGTCGATCAGTACCTTCCAATGAAACGTATATAAAATCGGATAGCAGTGATAAGCCCTGGGTAACATCTGAGATCAAATGATTAATCTCCAAACGTCAAGCAGCTTGGAATAGCGGAAACAATGTCATGTTTCGTCTCTACAGAAAAAAAGTAAATACGCTTTGCAAGAGAGCTCGTTCAAGATTTTACATCAGTAATGTCGCCAATTGCTTTGAATCAAATCCGCATACGTGGTGGTCCAACGTAAAAAACATACCTGGCCTTGGTGCAACGAAAAACGTTTCCACTATCTTATACAATGGTCAATTCTACTCAGGCTCCGCCCTAGCTAACTTGTTTAACGATAAGTTTGTTGCTGTAGGAAGCACCCTTCCTCCATTCTCATGGACACCCATCGCATTGATGACGTTCCTTTAGATTTCTATATCTCCATTGATGAAGTTGAGAAAGTACTAATATCTGTAAAATCTCATTCGGCGGCAGGTCCAGATGAGATTTCTCCTTGGCTCCTCCGTGAGAACTCTGCCTCCCTATCCCGCCCATTGGCATCCATTTCCAATGCTTCTATTCAAGAATGAAACATCCCGTTGTGGAAATCCGCCAATGTGTCTCCTGCGCCAAAATCCGTCACCTGCCCTGGACATTGATTCCGATTTTAGACCGATCTCTCTTACGCCAATTGTAAGCAAGATCTTAGACTCATTCCCTCATAGGCTCTTACGGTCAGTTAGTGGTCAAATTGATAACCTCCAATTTGGTGCGCTTAAAAGATCAAGTTCCACAATGGCATTATTATATATGTTACATAAATGGTACGAAGCTATGGACACACCCGGCACCTGTCTTCGAATCTGTACGTTGGACTTCTCAAAAGCATTTGACCGGATTGACTTCAACATCTTACTTCAAAAATTGATAAATATGGGCATACATCCTGTCCTTATTAATTGGATTGCCAACTTTCTCACAGACAGAAGACAGCGTACAAGAATCGGCCCGAATTATTCTTGATGGAGGTTAATCAATGGTGCAACCTCGTTCCCAGGGCTTTTCCCTTTTTGTCATTGGGAAGGCGGGAAAAGGCCCTGGCACCGGCCGGTCACATGACTTTCAACACCCAGATGTAGTGGGTGTAATAAATTATAATAATAATGATTAGAAAATCCAAGATGGCCGCCAACCTAAGAGTTTCCACAAAATTTAAGTGTTTAGAGCGGCTTAAAAATGCGTTTAGTCTTTGAAATTTTTCCTTCTTTTTGCTACCGACGTACTCGAAATCAGATACTTCAGCTTTTATTACCTGGGAACTATGTAGTTGCTGTTCTTCCAACTGGGTTTGGTAAATATCGTTCGTTCGCTAAACAAAATTAACAGCCAAAATATAATAGTATTACGACAGATGTTCTCCAGCTGGACAGGCTTGCCTAAGAGGACACGGAAAGTGTTTTGAACTGGGGATGTTAAACTTGGTTTTACCCTTCCAAAGACTCTGCTGTGCGACGATTGGAGCGAGTTTATGAGGAATATTTTTTACAGTGATTCAAAGAAATGTTTTTGCATATACTGTATATGTTATTGATTTATTCTTGAATGTCACTTATATTATAAAGTGCCAATGGTTGGAATATTTATTCATTGATATTTTAAACACAGATGAAGTGTTATATGCTCTTTCCTTGTTTACGTTTTCCTTGCAGCCAAATGTTGTTGAAGCTGGCAAGCTGCAAAACTGACCTATGAGTGACATGACCCAAATATTGGATATGCATCTTAGTTTGCTTCCAGTAAAATGTAAACAAGACCTTAAGAATTCTATACGAGATAAGAAATATTACGTTTAAAATCATGACTGGCAAATTAGCATGTGCGAATTGATGCTTCCTAATAATAGTATGTACTCCAGTAAAGCTTGCTTGCTTCAATTCTTGCTGTTACCATCTGCACATTATCAGGGTGGAGAGTTGATTTGAATTTTTTGTCCCAGGGGATAAAGGTAGGGAATAGATTTTCCATCACAAAAGGGGCAAGGTGCCCAACCAGTTAGAAGATGGCATGTACTTTAAGTGACCATTCATTATACCCTAGGGTGGGGTGGGAGATTCTTATGTCAAAATGTCATGGGACCCTTTTTAATCTCTTAATATAATAATGGAGACCCCTCCTAAATATTTAAGACTATATAACATGATGCAATTCTAATCTTCATTCATGTGAATGCTTGACTATGAAGAAAATACATTTTGCAATACAGGGATGGATCCAGCATGATCTGGTAGGAGGGGGGGAGGGTGTTCTGCCAGCTCTGGTGCCGAGTTGTGTCAGTCATGTGTGCCGCCCGCCCATCAACTTGCTTCACTACTGCAAAGTCTTGCTTTACTACTGTATTTGAATTGTAATTGTTGTTCACAGCTCGCTTATCATCATGTTATTACTCAAATTACTGTATCTCATTTTGCCTGTAATAATTTTTTGCTTTATCATGAAAAATAGCACCCTCTGCACTCCCTCTGGCCAGGGCTAGGGGGGGGGGGCACTCCCCCCCAGTAAATCCATCCCTGTTGCAACATACACTATAAGAGCTAGAATGATTGCTTCCTTTGGATGATTTGTCTTAGAATTATTTACCTATATTACAACAATTCTTCCTATTCTGAAACCGGTTGCTATTCTGTTTTTTACAACACTCCTCCTCCAAGGCAATTTTGCCAGCAAAATAGATTTAATTTGATGGTAATTGTTCTGAGAATATATTAGCTCATTGAGTGGCAACATTCTGCCTAGACTTGCCATAAGTCGACCTCGAACGAAACACAGGCAGCGCGTGTGGGCCGACGTTTCGTTCGAGGTCGACTTGTGGCAAGTCTACATTCTGCCCTTGAGTAAAATTGCCTGGCACCAGACGGAGTAATATACTAAAGTGGGGCACATTGCCACTATAAAGGGTTAAACAAATTAAAAAAGATTTTGCAGTGGTCTATATTCAAAAAGCTCTATTTGTAAATTTTAATTGACTTTTATATATCTACTTATACTTACAGCTACCTTGCCCCAGTCACTTCAAGTGAATTCTACGGGAGGAGGGGGGCATTGAAAATCCCTGGGTTTACTTGGTAAAAGCAAGAATTGATCCATGCATTACATGTATATTGAGAGCAGTTTTAAATATATTTTATCATGCAAATACCTTGATAATTGTTCTTAAACGTCTTTGGCTTAGAATGGGTACACCCTCCAAAGGTGTTTATTTACAGAGTCCAAAGGTGTAAATATTCACTGTCCAAGATGTTAATATAAACAACAAAACAATGTATATAATTAAATTTTATTAAATAAAATGTGGAATATTTTACAAATTGCATTACCATCCCAAAGTGTACATAATTTATCAATGCAATTAGGACTTAGGAGCTGTTCATTGAGTTTGACTCTGACCCAGCACCTTTGGCTAGCTCCCCTTGCCCGATCACATGTAGAAAACCTCCAATCCCCTCTGACAAATCAGTCCAGATCTGCCCAAGAGGCAGGATTTTCTGGAATATTATTATCAGTGAAATTGTTGCATATTTTCAAGCATGCATTGTAACCTGATTTTAAAGCTTCTTTGAACATCAGACATTGTGGCAATGGCAAGATGGTCCAGCCATTTGAATACAATCTTAAAATATCATAAAAACAATGCAATTTAAGAGCAGACAGCCCAACTCCTGCGAACAGCCCTATATTACACATTCGAAGCATCTCTTGAGGCATCAAAGTACATGCAGGCACGTGGAATTACAAACGAGTATGTGACACATAAGCCCACCATAATTGTACAACTTTGTCTGCAACAATGCAAATACAATCAAGCTGGAAACGGATTTTATCAGTATTTTGATATATACATTATAGCTCATGTCTAAAGACACCTGCACTTTCATATTGAAATTGTTCTAATGTCATCCAAGCAAAACACATCAGAAAACTGTAACATCAGCCAAATGAGAAAATCACTTTTGTACAGTTTATGGTAAAATGAAGCAACATGCATGTAATAGTATCTGAAACAAAACCAAATCACATATTCAAAAGTTGTAAACACTGTTGCATATATGATATAACAAAATATCGACCCATTTCTAGTGGTAACTATAAATTAGGCCAATTTAAACTCGACTATGAAGAATATCAAAAACTAAAGGTCATGTTTCAGTTTATAAACCCAGACTTTAGTTTTATAAATATAAACATTAACGCTATACGAAGCCAATGATTCAATGAAGGCACATTTTGCCCTAAATACTAGGTTAGAGCCTCAGAGGTGTGTTCTAGTACACAATTAATCTTCTCTCACAGTTTAAAACAAACAATAATACTAACCTTCGACAAATTGTGTATAAATCTTATCGAATTTAACCATTTTGCCACAGATTTTGCCAGAAATATTTCTTAGACGGACAAAGTATTAATAATGGACACTCCTTGCGTGAAATGTTAATTTATCCCAAAGTTTGAATAAATTAATCCAAGATTGCATTATTTGCATAATAATGTACTTGTCATTGACCAATCAGAATACATAGAAGACCGGCCGGTGCCAGGGCCTTTTCCCGCCTTCCCAGTGACAAAAAGGGAAAAGCCCTGGGAACGAGGTTGCAGGTTGCGGGCGACCGATTAGCACTGTTATTCTCCAATTTGCAAAAAGAAGTTTTTTCAACATTTTGTCATATCTCACGAACTATTGGACCAATCGAGCTGAAACTCAGCGCGTTGTGCTCAGCAGGTTGCGGGCGACCGATTAGCACTGTTATTCTCCAATTTGCAAAAAGAAGTTTTTCAACATTTTGTCATATCTCACGAACTATTGGACCAATCGAGCTGAAACTCAGCGCGTTGTGCTCAGCGGGTTGCGGGCGACCGATTAGCACTGTTATTCTCCAATTTGCAAAAAGAAGTTTTTTCAACATTTTGTCATATCTCACGAACTATTGGACCAATCGAGCTGAAACACAGCGCGTTGTGCTCAGCGGGATAGTCTAAATGGCGCGGGTCGCGAGTCAATAGATCATGGCGCGGGTCCAGCGAAAATGGCGCGGGTCCAGCGAACATGGCGCGGGTAACAAGTTCCGAGGCGCGAGTAAAAATTCCGAGGCGCGGGTAACAAGTTCCGAGATCAATTACCCAGTACTAAATATATTCAAGATGGCGGCTATTTTGACTAAAAATTCTGCAATTATTCGGTCAAATATCGTCTCTTTCTGTGGAAACTCGCGAGCTTCAAACTTAAACTAACAGACATCAATTAACTTAAGCAAATCACGTTTGAAGGCGTTATATTCTGCATATTTTTAAACGCAAAGAGAGTGAACAGTTGGAATGTTTGGATGGAGTCTGTCACTGTCAGTATATTTAATAATTTTATTAATTTATATACTGTAAATACTAATCTGTTAAATAAAGTAAAAAGATAATTAATCAAAATTCTCTATGGAATTTTGGTTATAAAACCCCCACAATATTCTAAGCATTTTTTGCGGCTTAAAAATTATAGTATTTATACCAGTTAACCAGTAATCAGTATTTAATAATTTATGAATTGCCTGATTCATATACTGTATGACATTTTTAATAATTTAATTATATGATCAGTTTGACATAATTCTAAATGCATTTTATAGCCTGGTCGTTGACCAGGGCCGAAATACATGCTAATATCTAATAAATTGGGTGTGAAAGTGCCTTTCTGACAATTTTTGTACAACTTACTTACTAAGTACTTCTGCACAAATAGTGTTCAGGCCCATCTACACAATACGACTAGTCATATACGATTCTTATCCTGTAGATTGGCCTTTACAGTACTGCCATTATGCGTGAATCAATTCCTTCTGTTACCATCCTCCCCCGGGGAAACCCCCGGGACAATGCAAAAAAACTAATCCCGGGGGTAGGGAATTGTTTGAATAATTTTGTCCCGGGGGTTACCCCCGGGTAAAAAGCAAAGAACCAAACAAAAAATGCCAGAGGTCAACCTAATATATTGCTCAACCTAATTATATTGCTCAACCTAATTATATTGCTCCTATTCGCAAATTCGCAGGACATTCCAGCAAAAGAGTTTATAGCCGCCATTTTGATGCGCAACCAAACAAAGTCCTAAGTATGAGATTGACTTATTAGGTTGACCTCTGGCAGTTTTTGTTT
>CACRXK020001727.1:0-50536 GCA_902702795.2 Paramuricea clavata
GTGTTTATTTTTATACACCCTGTATATATATATATATATATATATATATATATATATATATATATATATATATAACTACAGACGGTACCGTCTCGGCCTTTTGGGCCTCATCAGTGTATTGCTGATGAGCAGGTCGAAAGCACAGAATACTACACAGAAGGCCATCTCCATTGTTTTTAGCGTAAGCGCTATTCGTCATGATTCGTCACTCAGCAAGTACCGTAAACAGAAGCAGTCTCCCCCCTGGAAATACTAAAAATGGCGCATGTCCAGGGGGGTGACTGCTTCTGTTTACGGTACTTGCTGAGTGACGAATCATGACGAATAACGCTTACGCAAAAAAAAATGGACTTCTGTGTAGTATTCTGTGACGAAAGTAACCACTATAAATAGTTACCTTTGATGTCTCACGAATGTGGGACATCAAACCATTGCCAGAGTGCTCAAACTACAAGCAGTGAGCATGCGCACAATGCGTAAGCAGCAATGGCTCATCCTGTAGAGTGCTCAATATGACACAAAGGCCATAGAGCAATATCTAACTACAGCGGACGGTACCGTTTCGGCCTTTTGGGCCTCATCAGTGTAGTGCTGATGAGCAGGACGAAAGTAACCACTATAAATAGTTACCTTTGATGTCTCACGAATGTGGGACATCAAACCATTGCCAGAGTGCTCAAACTGCAAGCAGTGAGCATGCGCTCAATGCGTAAGCAGCAATGGCTCATCCTATATATATATATATATATATATATATATATATATATATATATATATATATATATATATATATATATATATATATATATATATATATATATAACTACAGACGGTACCGTTTCGGCCTTATGGGCCTCATCAGTGTAGTGCTGATGAGCAGGATGAAAGTAACTGCTATTTACAGTTACCTTTGATGATTGTGGGACATCAAAACCATGCCAGAGCGCTCAAACTGCAAGCAGTGAACGTGCGCAATGCGTAAACGGCATGGCTCATCCTGTAGAGCGCTCAATACGACCTGAAGGCGATAGAGCGATATCTAACTACAGACGGTATATATATATATATATATATATATATATATATATATATATATATATATATACATATATATATATATTTTTATATATATATATATATATATATATATATATATATATATATATATATATTATAAGTAGTTTATTGTTTATGAAATAAAGTACAAAACTAACGTTGTTACTCAGAGTTTCATGCCTGAGTTTACAGACAATCTTCGGACAAGTAGTTCTGTTAACTAAATTTGACGGTTTGGTTTTGTTTGCTTGCGCGTGCATGATTGCGCACGTTGCTCGATTGCACGCGAATGTATTTTCCCGCCAGAAATTGTTTTTGATGGACGCAATTCGAGAATATTTCACTTCCTTTATTGAGCAGCGAGTTCTTTTTAAATTTCATGATGAAAAGTTCTTTGTCGATACACAAATTGCACTGATTACGTCCCGATCTGTATGTACTCGAATGTTTTAAGATGGTCCATTTCATTTTGTATGGGCGATTGCTTTTCTTCAAACTCTTCCATATGTACGTCAACAATTCAGTGTCGTTAACATACGTAGCGATGTTGAACGATTTTTTGTGGTTCCTAAAACGCTCCTTGAAAGTTGTAGCCGTAATTCCAATATAAAGCTTTGTTTCTCCGTTGTCCTCTGCTGCGATCTTTGCATGGTAGACAATGCCTTTGGTTAAGCATTTCTTGTTGGAAGGACACGTTTTCTTATCTCTGCAGTTGCAGGTTTTGTCGGTGGGTAGCATAGGTGTTGGTGTTGGTTTTAATGGTGGTGTTGGCGTTAACGTTGATGATGGGGGAGTTGGTGATGGGGGAGTTGGTGATGGGGGGAGGTGGTAGTGGCGACGGCGCTTTTGAAAGTATCTTATTGTTATGGCTGGACATCACGGATTTCACGTTTTTCATGCAACTATAGCTCACTTTGATGGCATTCCTGTTGAAAATTTTGTTGAGGGCAGATGATTTAGGGAAGTGAATATCTACGAGGTGTAGAAAATCTTTACCAATGTTGGATCTCACGTTTTTACTGTACGGTGGATTGAACCATGTGATATTCCTTTTTCTGTTTCTTTTTGGTGTGTTACGGGTTTTATTGTTTTGATATATACATATGTATTCTTGATGACTAAATTTGCCGATTTCATTTTTCCTGGATTTATAATTCGGAATTTTGGGCTTTTCTCAAAGTTCTCCTTGTAATCTTTGACAGTAATGAATGCTTCACGTTTCGCCATGGTTTCAATACGATCACTAATATTAAGATCTGAAGCAATATTCATTAAGCTCGTAGTTAATGCCATCTATCCTATCGTCGCTGCCAAGTTTGTACAACAACGTGCGCAATCATGCAGGCGCAAGCAAACAAAACCAAACCGTCAAATTTAGTTAACAGAACTATAGTTGTCCGAATATTGTCTGTAACCTCTGGCATGAAACTCTGAGTAATAACTTTTGTTTTGTACTTTATTTCATAAATAATTAAATAAATTTAGCTGTATACAATAAAGTATTGAGCACTCTATATTATATCAAGAAAACTTGATTATATATATATATATATATATATATATATATATATATATATATATATATGAAAATGATCTCGAGTGTGTATTATATAATTTCCATACCCAGCGTAAGCAGAAAGATAAAGTCTGCCGCGGCTGGGTCCTGAACCCGCGACCTTTGAATTACTAGATCGACGCTCTACCAACTGAGCTACACGGTCAGACGGATTTAAGACTGGAAATAAAGAAATCCGTCTGACCGTGTAGCTCAGTTGGTAGGGCGTCGACCTAGTAATTCGAAGGTCGCGGGTTCAACACCCAGCCGCGGCAGACTTTATCTTTTTGCTTACGCTGTGTATGGAAATTATATAATACACACTCGAGAACATTTTCACCTTAACATATTACGGAGTGTACATATTACGGAGAGTTTGGAATCATATATGAGTAGAGTGCTCAATACCTTGTCCATATCCTCAATATATATATATATATATACATATATATATATATATATATATATATATATATATATATATATATATATATATATATATATATATATATATATATATATATATATATGAGGCCCATAAGGCCGAAACGGTACCGTCTGTAGTTAGATATCGCTCTATGGCCTTTAGGTCATATTGAGCGCTCTACAGGATGCGCCATGCCGCTTACGCATTGCGCACGCTCACTGCTTGCAGTTTGAGCGCTCTGGCATGGTTTTGATGTCCCACAATCGTGAGGTATCAAAGGTAACTATTAATAAGAGTTACTTTCATCCTGCTCATCAGCACTACACTGATGAGGCCCATTAGGCCGAGACGGTACCGTCTGTAGTTATATATATATATATATATATATATATATATATATATATATATATATATATATATATATATATATATATATATATATATATATATATATATATTAGGCTTAAGATCTTGACGTTTGATCAGAAAAGTCGTTAGGCAATGTGACGTCATCGTTTGCACATGAAAAAGTGTTAAAAACTTCAAGAACGAATCATGCTAAAGGCGCAAACACAACTATTGCGTACCGTACGTACTAGCCAACGTATGAAAAATATCACTCAAGTACGCTGGAATACGCTGACATACGCTTGCGGTACGTTATAGGCATAGGTTGCAAACGTTTCAAGCACGGTCGCATATGGTGGCATTCGTTGGCATATGGCACACTATTGCGTATTGTAATAGCGCATGCCAGCGTATGAAAAATATCACTCATACGCCGGTATACGGTCGCATGCGCTGGCATACGGCGAGGCCTGAATTTTTTTTTAAATTAAGCATGTTCAAAAATGTTGTGCGTATCGGACGTATGCTTTATACGATAAGCATACTCTAGGCACACGCTGAATACGCTACAGGTACGCCAGATGTACGGTACTCATACGCTGGCATTTTAAAGGAATTTTGTGCGTATGAAAATTATTGCATTAATTTTCATACATTTTTCATACGTTTCTCTCATACGCAATAGTGTGACAGGGCCTTAAGATAGTCTGGAAAACTTCATTCTTTCATGAATTTCTTTACAATTCAATCACCAAAATTATGCGAAATTCCGTTGCATAAGCACTACAAATGTATCTGTGCAAGTGTGGGGCCAGCAAAATATTTCGATCACCTGTGCGAAGGTATATGAACGTTATGTTAAAGTATTACATTGAATTAACCCTTTCCCTTCTCCCTACAGATTTACAAAACCGAGTGGGAAATGTGTTGGCTAATTCGTTGGCTACCTATATGGTCATTGATGTTTGAAGGTAAAGAGATTGTTAAAAGCAACCCAATTTTAGGAGAAAATTTATACCATCAATATAGTATATCAAGGCGTATATGCAGAGTATTCCAAGTGTTTACTGAAATGTTTATCTCCCGTATAATTTCAGATTGCCAAAGTCTTTTTCTCAGGCATACTCAGTCTGGACAGTGTATTACAAAAGGACGTCTCGTAACTAATACACCAAATTTGGCGCTACGTTTCTTTGCTGTAATGAGTGATAACTGCCTGGGTGTTGAATCACAGTTCCGTTATCTCAATAACAGCGAGCTGTTACAAAATATCGAGACAGGAGGAACGTTTCGGCCTACCTACCAAAAAGTATACAGAAGTCGTTTAACCTTGTTTTATGCTGTAGCAAACAAATCATTAAAATACCAAACCAGCCGTGTTAGTCACTTAAAACAGACGGCAGCTGGAGGTTTATCTTTTTACAACGCGAACGTATGTGCTCAAAAATTAAAAACGTTTCCTTATATGGGCAAGAGTTCATGTTGTAACAACGCTGAACAAAATTTTACTTTTGGTAAGTGCAGTATTTACTAGAAAAACATGCATGCAATAACCCCTCGCCTGTTTTCAAAAGATGTATATACTCAGTGCCGTTGCGAGTACTTTGTCTCATGGTGTGTGTGAGGTTAGATAGAGGGGGGGGGGGGGTATCAAAATTTTCTAGATGTAATAATACAATGCTACGTAATTTTCGGATGTTATGGACTAGCCCAAATTGGAATTTGGAACATACTCCAGCGCTCTAAATTGAATTAGAATGCAAACATGCCAATTCGCACATTTGTCTGCCAGAATACCATGCACCGACTATAGTGTGCGATCATATTTTTCCACAGACGATATGCTATCCCATTTCATTGAGGAACTAACACTCTATATTACAAGGTTTTTGTTCTCTTCGTTCGTGATAGCTGACATAATCATTATTTTCTATTTTTCCACTTGCACTCTTGAATGCGGTTTATTTGGTTTGGCTCGCTTATATTTGTATGATTCCATATTTTTACATAATCAATTCCGTTTAAAGGAGATACTAGAAATACCTGCATGCAAATTCCCCTCGCCTGTTTTCAAAAGATGTATACTCAGTGCCGTTGCGAACACTCGTCTCAGGGTGTGTGAGGCTAGATAGAAGGGGGGGGGGGCATGGTTACCAAAATGTTTCCAGATGTATAAAACATTTTCAGGACATATAATAATTTTTCCGAAAATACATTTGTTTTCCAAATTCACTTTCTCAAGTCCTGAGAATCACCTGAATTCCCTTGAAAGTACCTAAAAGTCCACCGGAAATCTACCTGAAATTCCTCATGAGCAATTATCAGGGATGTTGCACCAATGAGTTTCAAGCAAACACTCTCTGATTTATTGTTCATGTATTTCACCTCGCAAAATATTGTGCATCATACTCTAAAGCATTTTGCTGTTGTCATGCTCTAGCATGGTTCAAATTTATGAATTTTTATTATATAAAGTATAGAGTTTTATAGAGATTTCGAGCACTGATAAAAATGAAAATCTCACATGTAAAAATTATCGCTTTTCAATTATCCCTTTTCTGTAAAAAATGTCGCTTTTCAAAGACTGTCCTTTATATAATAAACAGAAAAATACATGGGTGCGCGGAAATACCAGATTTATTTCTTGTGTTGAACATGACATCTCACTCGTTCGCAGCGCTCACTTGTAAGGTATCATGTTGAACACTCGAAATAAATCTGGTATTTCCGGGCACCAATGTATTATTCTCTATTTAAACTACAACTTGACTGGTTTAAATTATTATCAAGTTATCAGGGATTGTAAAAGTTGCACATAGAAGTGTTTTGTTTTATATTATTATCAAATTATCAGTGATTGCAAAACCTCCAAATCCTTAATTTCAAATGCCCCGCGGGGGCTAAAGTTCGAATGGAAATGCCCAACCCCCGAGATGTGCTTTACAGGAAAATGGCTGGGCTAGGGGGATGGGCACACTTGAATTTGGATGATGCATGAAAAGTCATGGAAAAAGAAAAAAACTTTTCATATTGCTACTATAAAATGGCTTATTTGGCTTATTACTGTGCTTATTCCAGACTGCTTGTCAAATATTTACTTGCTAGATGTAGAAATTTACTCGGACCACTGGATGAAGAAGGCCGCATTAAATAAGTACTGGTCAATAAACAGAAATGTATTTTATTTCATAGTATTACAATTTTATTTTTGTACTATAACCAAAATATAAACATGCAGCATAGAATATGCAAATTCGAGGCAAAATTATTGTTGAATCGGTTTATTTATAGGATTTTATAACAAATAGCAACTACAAAAGTTTATACCTTGTATTCACATCGCTTTATTCTCTTAGCCAATGCTTTTAAATTTACATATTTTAGAATCAGTAATTCCTTTCCTGGTCACTGAATTTCAAAATGAAATCATCGTGAATAGTGAGTGCTGAGCAGGCCGTTTTACTATAAACTAATTTTAGGAATTTATAACAACTTTGAAAAATATATCATTGCACATTCGGTCACAGTCGGGAAAATGTTCATAGTATGTTGTACCGTCGTTGCACGATGAACACTCGCTCATAAAAATATTCGCGTGATTAGAATCTTCAATGTTTGTCAAGAACAACAACACTTAATTGTTGTTTCCCATGTGTACAATAATAAGTAACCAAACTTTGTGTGGTCAGAACGTATTGGGCTAGAGACCTACTGGAAACCTTTACAGGCTTTTTAATGAGAACAGAGAATGTTTTATCTGCAACTGTTCGCCCTTAGTTGCAACCGACGGTATTTAACAGCATAAAATTGCTTGGGGCTCTGATAACTGATAACTGATATAAATAAAATACGGTCTGGTTAATATACTGACTTGAGCGTGTCATGACAAACTTTTTATTGGAAAATTGTGAAGAAATAGTCGAACATAGAGGGTCGAATATCATACTTCAACTTGCATAGCTACAGTATTATTGGTACATAGCGTTGTGAAGACAAGCTTTTGCTTACCTTTCGCTTCAGCAGTCTTTTTTTCATGCTTCTCTACGCTTTCCTAGGCGAGCTTCTCTTTCCTCAGCAGTCTCCTCGAGCAAGCGTTGTCTTCTTCGCTCCCTCCTTTTCCCTAGACGCTAGGCTTTCTTGTCGTTTCCTTGCCGCTTTTCATTTGGCTCCATATCTTTTCAATTGGTATTTGATACCCTAATTATTTTATTAAACATTTTATAGAACAAATTGCTTTGGAAGCTGTCAAAGTTTTTCGCAAGCGTACAAAACACTGTAGTGCAAAAAGCAAATTATTTTCATGAAGTATCTGTCAGTTGAAGTCGTCATTTGTCATACAACAACACATTTTAAATTTGACCAATCAGTGTTCGCTATCCATGACAGTCCGCCATATTTTTGAGATCAGTGAGGATGACCACCCACTCAAGTTCGTTGCTCACGCCCACCATATTTGATGAATTTTAGACTTGGCTAATGCTTTCGTTTCCCCGGGTGTAAATAGCCGGGGGAATTAATACCGTCGCACGGCGCTTCGCGCCGTCGGCTCGGGGATTATACATTTCTTCAGCAGACATATGTCTTCGAGGAAACCTTTTCAGAAACGTGGATTGAGCATCACGAAATGATGTGCTATTATGATTTTTCATCATTACAGTAAAAACTCGCATACGAGAACCACTATTTTTATGACAAGCTGAGATGGTTTTTAACTATAGTGCATATTTCTAGTTAAAAATAAGTGTTCCTGGTTTAGTGCTTAAAGGGAAATATGTCGCAATGAAAGTTACGCTGTTTTCATTCGTTGGGAGATTCAGTATATGTAAAACATTACTACTGATTTCCTTTATAATTATTGGTATAAAAAATTAATACGCATGTCTCTATCTTGGATACGCATGCGTATAGTTGGATATACGTGACGTCAGATTGTTTTGTATCATGAGCAATTGTCGAGTCATTTCAATGCTAAATCCTGCATTTTTACTCCTGTTTACTTTAAAATAAAAGTGCAATCTATGTATAAACTTTGCACCCAGTTTCAAAACGCCTACCATGCTTGCGACGTCATTTAATTAGATTCAATTATTTGATCTGATTATAGAACAAGATGGCGGATGGCAAAAAGTTACTAAGATTAGAATGAATGAAATTAATTTGGGAGAATTTGCAACAGCAAATCTTAAATAAATTGAATAGTTCCAACATTGTTTCAAATTATAATTTTAGTTAACATTTTCCTTTAAAATATTTCTTTTCTTCATTATTAGTGAGCTTTTGATGGGTTCGCACTAATAATTGCTATTTAAAATTGTCCGATTTTGATACAGTAATCCTCGGTCTGTGCTAAACAACCGATCGTGATTTAATTTGCAACTAATTTCGAGCTCATGATTGCTTTGTCAAACAACTTTAATTAAAAAGCTCAATAAAAGTTGATTATGTCTTGAATACGAATTGGCCGTCTTGGTAGTACCCGACAGGAATAAGTACGAGAAGGATATATACAAGGGGCACAGAAACATCCTCGCCTTACTGCTCGGTGTTGCATGCGGCTTTCCCAGTACCCCACCCCCTCACATATACCACATAATATGGTATGGTTGGTCCCGGCTATGGTCCAATATCAGGTCAGATTCATGGAGTAGTGGAAAATCCAGGCGTGATTTCAATCACAACTTAGTGTGATGAGTCTCTGACGCAGCTCCAGTTCAAGTAGATGTAGAATTAGAACTTGGCGAAGGAGTGCGTGAGATTTAATTTTCCGCAGCTGGAGTGTCCGACAATCAGTACGCATTCTGGATACTAAGGGTATCGTATAGATTTCAGGTCCCTGCAACGTCCTTATATACATAACTTATACACGCGTCTTAACATTATTTGTTGTAACCAATTGTTTGATTTCCAGAATTACAACGTCCCACTGTGTGTTGATAATTTTTTGATCATTTGCATGTGCGAACTTGTCATTGAAGAAGTAACTGTGTGTCATATATTATTCGGCCACACTCTCCTCCGCAGAGTCTGAATTATATAGGATTTGTTGGGATAGTAGAGGATATTTAGTGGTGCGCGACGGGGGGGAGGGGGGTGAGATCGATGGTTGACAAAATGTAACGAAGACTCTGCCATATAATGCGCGGTTCTCGGGTATATTCTGCGGTTCTCAGGTATGGCTGAAATAAGGCAAGAAAACGTCTCGGAAAGCAGCGATGTGGACATTTTAAAAGTTTCCCTTCACACTTCAAGTATCGAGGGTAAGTTGAATGAATTTTATATAATATTTATGTCGCATTTGCCGGTATTGACGGCATGTTTTACATATCTGTATAGCGACAGTAAACGTCAAAGTATCATGGCTTTGTTATTGCTTTTATCTTTCCCAAAATCAACAAATAAAGTTTAAAATACCACATTTGGTACATTGCCAGTAAGAATTATATAAAAGCAGCAAGGATTCACAAAGGATGGCTTAAATATACGACGGATTGATATAAAAGATGTTTTGTAGTCGGCCCATAAAATGGCCGCCAGTATTGTGGTGTGACACTTACCCCTTAATATTTAGATTGAAGATTCTAAGCAGTGTATCCTATACTAAATACTTTGTATCTAGATGAAGATGATGGATGTTATCCAATGGCAAGTACGCCCCAAAAGGATGACAAGAAATTAATGAGTGTGCTCTGAATTATCCAAACGCCAAAGTGAACCTGGTTCAAAAAGGCTTCACATATCAATAGTTGACACAGGTTTGTTCTTAGTTATTAAATACTGAGTAGTATCTCTCAATGTACATATTTTTATAGTGATATATCGAATCTAGAAATAGTCTTAGACTAAATTAAATTTTGGAATTCAAGGCAGCATCTAGCACAAAGTTCAAAGTACTAATAAATTCATGTAGTTTCTCTTTCACACAATAACAGTACGACGAGAATTGGAGAATATATAATTATAAAATTATGGTTATTCAATGTTGTGTCAGTACACCGTTGGCCAGCAATCTTGCTGGATTCTCAAAAGAATCAATTGTGATTGGCTAAGAACTACAGACAATCTTCAATGTTTATCAATGATTTTTTAATGAGACACCTGACAATGGTTTTTTCCCTGCCATTATAATAACATCATAATTGCACAATGAAACAATTATTGAATTTGGGTTTCGCATGACATCAAGACCGGTCAATATTATCTGCCGAAGGTCTGGATAATTCTTGACATCATGCTCGTCCAAATATATGTAATTGTTGAATGTTTTTACAATTGTATCCCATTTTTGTTTTTGCGTCTTGCTCTCTCTATTTTACAAATAGAGCCTGACACAAACCTTGCTATCCACTCAAGTATATTTTTGTATAAAGTATCAAATCAAAATGTCCAGGGAGAAATGTCAATTTCATGTAAAAACAACAATCTAATTATTAAAGTTACAACTTGCTAAATATATAATATTAGTATCATATAATTAGGATTAAGCAATATTAACATGGTATTATATAACTAGGATTAACCAATCACAAAGATACATTAAATATGGTCTGATATACTTGTGCTAGAAATAGCCAGTCAGAGCTACATTCAATATTTTGCACCTATATAATATGTCAGTCCTGTTTTTTTTTAAATTTCTGTAGATATACCTAATTAATCAACTCAAACAGATGCCTTTGTTTTGGCAGCCAGTTGGGACCACAACAATGAACAATGATATATTTTCTGGATACAAGAGCTTCAATAGCATCAAATAGGCAATTCCAGCTTTTAGTTTATGCCTGCAGGGGATGATAGGAAGTAAGGTATAATAGTGCTGATTATGCTGAAAAATTTCAATAAAAACTACCGAAGCAACCAAAATATTTCAATATTTACAAGTAAAGCTATCACTCCATGTTTACACGGCCATCATTTTTATTTTTTCAGCATAATCGACAATGTGACACCTTACTTCCCATTGTCCACTGCACGCATAAACTAAAAGCTGGAATTGCATATTATCCTGCTCTAAACTTTCAATGTCCAAGTTCTAGTTTACAGCACCGTCCATTGAAATTCTTTCTCGAGTTGTACCTGTAAGCATTGTTGCACTTTCAACTGTTTCTCATCAACTTTTGGTAGCAACAGTAATGGCATCGTTGGAACAATTTATATCATTGCCAAATGACACTTTGTATTCTGTGTTATTAGTTCATACTAGATTGACACATCATTCATGGAATTATTCTGTAGAATAATTAAGATATTTGTATGTTACCATAGTCACTACTATAGGTTCACCTGGCAATTATAAATCTAATTAATTATTGTTTTTTGTTGTTTTAAAATTTCCAAAGTGAAAGTTTTGAACTCATTGGGTCGTTCCAGAGAAGATCCACACTCCCCTCACAAAGGAAATTTTTGCAGTGGAGACAAAATTGTTTCTGATAATAGGGGAGGGAGGGGAGTTAACTTCCAATTTCCTCTCTGGGGGTGGTATGGATGTTTTCTGGAATGACCCATTAGCTTTGCCATGATACAGTATAAAGTAGATCAAATAAACAGACAGACAGACATATAAAGTACAAGTGGCAGGGTTACCGCAACAGAAATTATACTCCCAATAACTGCGTGCCACCTTTGATAATATAAGCTACCAGAGTTCAGTGCATGTGGACATATTCACACAAACATTACAAACCTTGGGTGGTATAAATGGCCATTTATTATGCCACCAAGAAGGCAACAACCTTGCAACAACTAGGTTCATCCAAAAGTTGCAAATTATAAAAAGTACATACTGTTCCAAATCAAATACATATACACTGGGGACACAGCAATGAATACATACTAAAGTACATATACTTTGTATTTTTATTCAATCAAAAATAATAGATTTAATATTTACACACCGTCTCTAATAGCAGATTCGACAATTGTTTCACTACGTGCAGCGTTTTACCCAGAGTGCATATGCTGTCATTGAATTTCAAGGAGCGATGTTTATTTATATAAACTTTGAAACGTTTCTTCGGTCCAACATCGTCAAAAAACTTCCTCGTTGTTCTCAATGCACTTTGAGCAAACCAATTCACCGCAAACTTTAGGTTTGCATCCGGAAACGGCCTATTTGTCGCCATGAATAATTCATGAGTAACTCAATATTCTTATGTCTGTAATTGGACGCCATTTTGGAAATATTATGTGGCAGAGCCTTACGTAGCTTCCGTCTTCCCATCATACCTTGCGTAATTTGCCCCCCCCCCCTAATATTACGCAATTTTACTAAAAATTCGTAAGGCTCTGCGGAGGAGAGTGATTCGGCCATATGCTGCCCTTGCATGGCAGACGGAAAGCCAAGCAATAAAGCCAACGTTTCGAGAGACCCTCTGAAAAGGCCGAGTTTGGGACACCATCAATGGTATTTTGATTTTGTCTATATTGTGGTATCTGTACATACAAATACCTGTATAAGAGCAGAATAATAAGATGTTTTCATTTTATATTGCATTAAAAAGAATGAAGCTCACTTGGCCGCCATAGTTGAACTTTGAATTAGCTCATGACTGCTGCTATCAAAAGTCACATGTGCTTTCAACCACAATAGGTATTTTTACTGGAGTTTAAGATTCTAGAAAAGGGAGACTACAACTTTCATTGGTAAACAGAAGAGATGGGTATCTTTATTCACACATCGTACACCCCCCTCACCTACCTAATTTCTGTCCAGATTTCAGCACAGGAGGCCGAGGCTCGATTTTCCCGCGCCCGCCTGTGCCTTCCTTATAACGAGGGAAGGAAGGAAACATTGAGACCAAAATAGCCCAGACTTGGCATATGTCACACGAAACTATCCTCGATTTTTCGCCTTTAATGCATTTCTTTCACGATTAATCGATATCCCCTGCAAGAATGATACCGTATAACTCCCAAAACAACGATACTTTAATCAAAGAGCTTAAATTCGCTCTGAAATCCGTGAGGGAATAACAAAATTCGGCCAAAATATACTCGCGTGCCGGATTTGCTGGACAAAAAGCGGAATTCGTTGAACAACTCAAAACGGAAACGACAAGTTCGAAGTTTTGCTTGACACTGTGCAAAAACTTGAGAAGAGATTGGGACAAAAGATCAACAACCTCGAGAGCGAAATACATGAGACAAAAATAGAGTTATATAATGAGAAAATGATAAGGGAAAGAACGAAGCCATGAATAAATCATCTGTGAACGATCAGTCATCGGCTGTTAATAAACATCTCACGAAAGACAATGCCAGATTAAAAAAGAAAACGATTCACTTAAAGAGCAAATCAACAGCTATAAATGCGTTATGTCCGAATATGAATTATAAATAAAAATATATATATTAAATTAAAATGAATAATTAATAATAATAATAATAATAATAATTATTATTAATAATTATATTAATTTATATGAATTTAAAAGTTAAGGACTTGGAAAACGAAAAGAATAGTTTAGTTACGGTCATTAAAATTATTCAAAACGATCAAGAACAACAACAGGCTTCACGGAATGTTGTCAACAGCCGCAAAAAGACCACGGAGGGACGAAATACGTCAGCCCATAATCTTGTTGGTACAAAAAATGTCAAAGCAAAAGAATCCGTGCAACAAAAGAATCAGTATACTGCTTTAAGTATATCGGACGTAGACGATAGTGAATCAGACAGCAATAATGTGTCTGATAACCGTAGCGACGAATTACCGCGACACAAGTCCCAAAACAAGACCAACGACACGAAAGAAACCGACACTGTAAAAAAGATTCACAGAAAGTCAAAGAAGCAAATATACCTAAGAACACGAAGCACAACCGCCCTACTGTTGCCATTCTGGGTGAATCCATGTTAAAACACTTGAATCCAAGGAAAATTCAACACGGATTGGACCATAAAGTCACGATTAAAACTTTTCCTGGGGCCGGTGTAGACGAGATGATACATTACGTTAGACCAACAATTCAGAAAAAACCAAACCATGTTGTCTTACACGTAGGTACGAACGACCTTCAAACCAAATCACAAGTTACATATTAATAACGGCGATAAGCATACTCGGAGAAACAATTACTCAAGAAGGAAAGGGAACTGAACTTACACTCTCGGAAGTTATAACTAGAAATGATAATGCGAATCTTGCCGACAAGGTAAATGTTTTTAATAAGAAACTAGATGAACTATGTACTGAGCATAACTGGGGTCTTATTAAACATGATAATATAACTAAAATTCATCTCAATAATTATGGACTACATCTAAACCAAAGAGGGACATCTACCCTTGCAGGAAACGTAAAACCATTTTTAAAAAACCAAGTGTTTGATTGAAATCAAGTTACCGTCAATAATACATATCGTAATACAAATGCAAATTATGCCGACTATCCGAAAACAAGAGGTTTTAAAATTGCCCACTTAAACGTAAGAAGTTTAATCAAGCATATCGATGAATTAAAAATATACTTAACAGACAACAATTTGACATAATTAGCCTAAATGAAACAATGCTAGATCTGTCTGTTCCAAATCACGAGATAAAGTTAAATGGCTATGAAGTTATTAGAAAAGACAGAAACCGGCATGGAAATTCAATAAACATACGAAATTCAATAAACTACATAATAAGAGACGATCTATTTGACGAAAACCTTGAGACAATCACAATCGAAATCTCTAAACCAAAATCTAAACCCTTTTTAATAAATTGTTGGTATAGACCACCTGATACACCACTAGAATTGTTTAACAAGTATGAAGATTTAATTACTAAAATGGAATCCGAAAATAAAGAAGTTATTTTGATTGGGGACTTCAATTGCGATTGGTCTCGCCTAATTAATTAACAATGAAGCTAATGCCCAGACAAACAAACTTGCCGAACTTGCAGGAACTTTTCAATTTGAGCAATTGATTAATGAACCGACACGAATTACGTCCACAACGAAAACGTTAATAGACTTAGCATTCACGAATAAACCGGAATTAATAAATGGTTCAAGAATTATCCAAATCCATCTGGGAATTAGTGACCATAGTTTAATTTATATTCAAAAATAAATTTCTATTCTTCGTAATGACCTAAAAGTTATTAAAACAAGACAATTCAAGCATTACAGCGTGAACAACTTTAATTCAGATATTTTCATCTATTTACACAACGGAATATTTTGGGATACTATGCTTATAATGTGGAAAAAATGGAAAACAACATTTTTATCAATCGCCGATTTTCACGCTCCCGAGACTACCAAAAAGGTTAGAAGTGAGTATGCTCCATGGATCACAAATAATATTAGGGAAGTTATGAAACAAAGAGATTTTTTGAAAAAAACAGTTAAAACAGGATCGAAACAGTTTCATGATGCCTATAAGCGAACACGTAACGATCTAAACAAATTAATTAAAAATACAAAATCGACTTATTTTAGGAACACTTTGAATGGATGCGAAAACAATCCCAAAGAAATGTGAAAAACGATTAATAAACTTACAGGAAAAAGTCAAAAACAACTTTAATATCCGAAATCCAACATGACAATCAAAATGTGACAAAACCAGAGGAGATCGCAAATAGCTTAAACGCGCATTTCAATGAGGTAGCATCAAACCTAGCAAAAGACATTCCACCAAGTTCCAAGACGGCCGAGTCTTACTTAACCTCGTCCAACGCACGGTTTAATATTCAAAACGTCTCCTTAACAAAAGTATTTAAATTACTTTCGACGATAAAAACATCCAAGTCAGCAGGCCATGATAGAATATCCGGCAAACTTCTGAAAGATGCGGCTGAAGTTATAGCACCCACATTAATTTAACAGCCATATTTAATGCATCTATACATGGGGGTGTATTTCCTGATGACTTTAAAACTGCAATCATTTCACCCATTCATAAATCTGGAAGTAAAACAAATTGCGATAATTATCGCCCAATCTCTGTTCTATCATCAGTTTCTAAAATATTTGAGAAATTAATCACCGAACAGCTTGAAACGTATCTGGAATCTAACGGCATACTTACGGAACAGCAAGCAGGATTCAGAAAAAATAATTCCACACAAACCTCCCTACTTAACATTACAAACCAATGGTTAATTAATATGGACAAGGGTTGTTTGAACGGTGTTATTTTTCTGGATCTCAAAAAAGCCTTTGACTGCGTTGACCACCATATATTAACTAAGAAAATGCATATCCATGGAATAAGAGGACATACACTTGCATGGTTTCGATCTTATCTTACAAATAGGACTCAAATCTGCAAGGTCAACCAAGCAATGTCTGAGGCAAGGACTGTTAAATGTGGCATACCTCAAGGTTCAAATCTAGGCCCACTGCTGTTCTTGCTTTATATAAATGACCTACCAAATTGTCTGAGTCTGTCTTCAGCAAGCATGTTTGCTGATGACACAAACATTTCAACTCACGGTGATACTGGCAATGAAATACAAGAACGCTTAAACACAGACTTAGAAAATGTGCATCAATGGCTACTTGCAGACAAACTTACACTCAACAAACAAAAAACTGAATATATGATTATCGGCTCACGACAACGTATATCAAATAAAATAGGGGATCCAAAAATTGAACTCGGTGAGTCAGAAATTAAATGTGTTCGTAAATCAAAAAACTTTAGGAGTCATTATTGACGAGCGTCTTTCATGGGTCGACCAAATTCAAAATAATGTAACGAAAGTTTCAAAAGAAATAGGGATGATGCGAAGAATGAAACAGTTTGTTCCCAAATCAACATTATTGAAAATCTACAATGCCATTGTGTTGTCACACTTTGATTATTGTAGCTTGGTATGGGGCAACTGTTGTGAATATCTAATTGATAAACTTCGAAAATTACAAAATAGAGCAGCGAGAATTATCACTGGTAGCACATACGATGTAAGTTCTGAGAACGTTTTAAAAGAGTTAAACTGGCAACCACTTAAAAATCGATACAAAAACAATAAGACGAGCTTCTTGCATAAACTAAGAAATGACGCACTGCCATCGTCTTTAACAAACATGTTCAAAATTGCAAATAATGATAGGTATAACTTGCGAAGTAATGATAACAACTATACGCTTGAAAAGCCGGAAACAAACTTTATGAAAAAGAGCTTTAGTTACTCTGCTGCATCATTTTGGAACAGCTTGCCCACTGCAGCTAAAGAAAAAGGCATTGGCTTAAACAAATTTAAATGTATTCTTGACGGTACTTGATTTCAGTACTATACATATACTTGTTTGTAAATATTTTTATCTAAGCTTTAATATGTGTGTAATATTATATCTGAAAATTTTATTAGTGTGATGCATGTAAACGGCCCCTTGAAAAGCAGGTGTATTATTGAGCCCTGAAGGGTTACCGTTTTAAAATATGTTTAAATAATAAAAAAAAATACACTCAACCCTGATTGGACAACGAAAATCAACAAACATTTCAAATTTTCAGTAGTCAGTAATGTAATATAAATTTGAATCAAAACATTTAACAAATTTGTCGGGGGATAACCAGTGCAAATCTAATTATTTAAATTTAAGAAGTTTAGTCAGTAAATACGGACAGTAATTTACCCTATTTGACAAGATATTTCAGGGTAAATTATAGTTATATTTACAGTTATATTTACAGTAACACATATAATCGACTTGTAGTAGACTTTATAACGTTTGTGAATTGTTTTGATTCAAATAATCAAATTATTACAGTATTGTTCCAAGTACTATCCCCTCCCAGTGGAGAAAAATTTGAAATGTTTGTTGATTTTCGTTGTCCAATTAGGGTTGAGTGTATTTTGAGTTGTTCAACAACTTCCGCTTTTTGTCCAGCAAACCCGGCACGCGGATATATTTTGGCCGAATTTTGTTATTCCCTCACGGATTTCAGAGCGAATTTAAGCTCTTTGATTAAAGTATCGTTGTTTTGAGAGTTATACGGTGTCATTCTTGCAGGGGATATCGATTAATCGTGAAAGAAATGCATTAAAGGCGAAAAATCGAGGATAGTTTCGTGTGACATATGCCAAGTCTGGGCTATTTTGGTCTCAATGTTTCCTTCCTTCCCTCGTTATAAGGAAGGCGCAGGCGGGCGCGGGCAAATCGAGCCTGGGCCTCCTGTGATTTCAGATTTCACAACGAGAATCCTTCAGCACTTTTTTGGAGAGCCCTGTCTTGCCCCGTCCACTTCCTTTGCTACCTCACTGGACATGGACCATAGCCTGGACCATCGACGAGTCAGCAAATGGTACGATACTGACCAGGGTGTTCACGCACACAGATTTTGTTGGTTTTCTCCCAGCTCCACTACTAGGTACTGACAATGATTCCTGACCTGGAACATCGACGAGCATTGAAAGGGATTCCCTTACAAACCATCCCACTAAAAGCCCCATGCGTATTAGGAACAGTCACATTCACCATTTTGGCTGTTTTTCTCTCTGCTCCGCAATTTTGACCCGAACTGCACCATGGCCGGAACCATAGACGGATCACCAAATTGTATCATATCCACAGGATGCTATGGGTACCGTGCCTTTTTTTTTTGCTTTTGCTCCGCTCCACTACTCTGAACTGTCACTACGCAATGTACCACACACACCTGAGGGTTTCGGAACACTGTCACTGCCCATTATTTGTTCCCTCTCCTTCATGATTCTGACCTGTCACTGGACCATACCCGGACTATCGCCGGCTATCGAAAGGTACCTTCCCCCGTTATGTAGCATATGTGATGGGAGGGGGAATAAATTACTGGGAAAGCCGCAGGCGTCACAGAGGCGTAGCCGAAGGTCTTCCCATAATCGCCTCCTTCCCTAATATTAATATGCTACCAAAACGATTCCAAAATCACCGATTTATTGCTGGACGATGTCGGCAAACAGTGGCGGAGATTTTGGGTTGTTATAGTACTGAGTTAAATATTTTTTTTACATTTTATTCTTTGTTAGAAATTGAAGGCGATTATGCATGGCCATTCTGTCGTTATTTCCTGGTTATAAGCATTACATTAGCCTTTCTCACGATGATTAATATCCGCCATTTTTGAGTAGCATCTAATTCTCGTTAACCAATTCAGACAATTTAAAACAAAGTGGAAAGCGATTTTTCAAAATAAATTAACCATTTACAGTACTGCTCAGAAATAACCTAACACTGCGTTCGCGTTCCGAACGCGTTGCAAACGCGGTCGGAACGCTGTTGGAACGCGGTTGGAAGGCGGTCGGAACGCGGTTGGAAGGCGGTTGGAACGCGGTCGGAACGCGGTTGGAACGCGGTCGGAACGCGGTTGGAACGCGTTCCAGAGGAAACTTGGAAACGCGTTCCCCACTTTGGCTAAAAACAGCGTTCTCGCATCGTAAAATCCCGACACCGAATGAAGCATGAGCTACTATAGGTTTTGACAGTTGACAACTATGAACAATTTCCATAATTTTAGACAATACCGTTAAAGTCATTAAAATTCCTTCAAAACTGTTTTTATTTATTTTGATGCCCTTTAGAGTTTTGTGAAAAGTGCGAGCTTTTCCTACATGGTCATCAGAAACCTGATGGCGAATAGAGGAAATTAGCTAGATTGTGTTTTAGTTTGTCCCAAGTATTGACCACGCATGCACATACATGTACGTGATGTGTACATCATAGGTTATTTTGATTCGCGACGCGTTAGTGGAAAGCAAATGTAAAGACGCGGTTTAATGCTTTATAGTGTGAACGCAAAATGTGCAAGTGAGGCTGACTAATACTCGGAAAATCGCGATGATTACCGACGATGTTCGGTTTCGATACGAGTGTAACCGGAACGCATTCCGAAGATGCGTTCCGGTAACAGTGGAACGCGAATGGAACGCATTTAGGAACGCGTTCCGGACGCGTTCCTAACGTGTTTTCTGTTAGGTTATTTCTGAGCAGTACTGTACAAAGCAAGTTTCTCATCATTCGTTCAAAAATTATAAAAGGTCACTGTTATGTGGACTTATATCGCAGACTTCGGCTGAAAAGCCACCCAAAAATGGGAGCGTGAAAAAGCTTAATTAAGTATGTCATTTCGACTAGAACACAAGAATGAATATTTTGATGTGACAATCTGTTTTGTTAGCTTAAAGTGGTTCGGTTGTATTTTTGGTACTTAATTTAATTAATTACGTAAATTTCAGACTTGTTGTTTTCAATCTCCCTGTTCTTTTATGGGTGTTTTATACTGTACTTTCGTATCGAGAAAACTATCGAGGGAAAGATTGTGCACGTACGTATTGATTTTGTTTTTGGTTATGGTTTGGAAATCTCGAACAGTCTGTGCAAGCGTATAGCGACAAAGAACCGCATTCGCTCGAAACGTCGAAGTTCTGCCTGTATTTTCTGGTAGTTCTATCTCTCCCAATGAGCAGCAGTCTATATATTTAGAAGTTCCCTTTATATTTTTCGCAACGTTTGCCTGCAAATTACCAACCTGTAATAGACCTTAGTCATAAAGACGTCACAAGCTTCATGCCGAGGAATGCTGGTCTTAGTCGTTATTGCCCAGGAAAATTAAACAATTCAAAATTGCCACTATCGAAATTTTCCCGGACAATGACTGCTAAGACCAGCATCCCTCGAGGGCTTCAAACCTTGTGATGTCATTATCCGTAAGGTCTATCTATTTATAAGACCTATTGCGATTTGGATGGGTACGGTGATCACGAAAATGTAAATTTAACTGTTCGTGATAACAAGTCAGAAAACATTACTACCACTGATGAAGACGAGTTGGGGCCGGTTGTATAAAACTCTTAATCACTTTTTTAATCACTCTTTTGTAGTTAAACAGTGGTTAACTTTACACCCGTTTTCAAAATTACGCGACCTCCCTGAAAAATACTCCTACTTCAAATGTCAGTTTTATGTCACAAGAACTGCTAAAAATAGCAAACGTAAACAAACTGTCTAAAGACATTTTAAACCGTATTCAATACCAAAACTGAACAAAAATGAGTCAGATAACTTAGATATACAAACTAAAGCACAATACAAACCATCACAACATAAATATGTGCCGTGAATGACTTTTAAAGTTTGAAAAATAACAATTTATCCTGGAATATAGCTGTCAGTATAAAACACGCGCGCTAGACTATAACGGTGATATTATGATTTTGTCGTGCTTAAATTTTACAATAATTCTCACTAAAATATCTTGAAAATCATTGTAAGTCTGTTTATATGAAGCATACAAAGCATATACATCGACAGAACCGCAAAACTCAAAATTTGAACTTCGTGATCGAATGACATAAAACTGACATGTCAACTCTAGCATTTTCGTCTTTGGTCGCGTAATTTTGAAAACGGGTGTAATCACGTAGTTAAGGTTACAGAACACCTTTGAGTGTTGATTTTGCCTAAAATTTTTTTATTGGTTTCAATGAAAGCATTAGACTAGTTCTACTATCTGACCAAGTTTGAACGAAAAATGTTGAAAACTCGCACAGTTATTTAATAAAATACATTTCGCTGCAATACGAAAAACATTGAAAATGTAATATTCAAATTCAATTTTCTCCCGAAGAATTTTACGGTAATTAGTCACTCAAACGATTCAGAAATATATTGCAGTCGTCAAAGAAATTGCCATATTAGCGGAATGACGAAATAAACAAAAAATTCCGAACACAATTTTTTAGAACAACTATTTTACTGTATAAAAATAATATTTTCATATATATAACTTAAAACCAGCAGGAGCACCAACCTCGTACCCAGGATCTTTCTTTGGGAAACACCCTGGCTGCGGCTGGTCACGTGCCTCATCAAAAATTTAGCGCCCGAGGGGGTGTGGGGAAAGTATCAAATTACATCAACATGCTTCCAGTGGGATATTCGTTAAAAACATAAATTTTGCGAATTATTACGTTCAAAATACTTGCTAATTTTTGTTTATTTTCTTTGCTTTCAATTTACAAGAACATTCTTACTTACAGCCAAGTCAAAGAAACCAAGCAAATCGTTACTCGCAGTGCTCGAGTCTCGTGTTGTTTAAATATTCAATGCATGCTCTCTTCACACTCGAGCGCGGTTGTAACAAACGTTTATTACATTCGTCCTTTCTTGTAAATGTTGATACGCTTTGCACCGATTCACTTGTTACTACGCGCCTTGTTTATAAGATTTTTAAAAGAAACAGTATTGTCTAGGACTGGCCCAATATTAGCAAATGTAAACATTTGATAATAGCCGAACAGAGAAATGTCCATAAGCATAGAGGAAATTTCAGTCATTGATTTATCTGGATTTAGTTCATAATTCGTATTCGGTAATTATAGTAAGACTTTAGCCTTTTTCTTGGTCTCTATTAATCATTATATTGTGTTAACATACTATAATCTATATCACAAATTTACAGTGTCAGATGCGCACAGACCGTGATTGGCGTCATACGAATAGACATAAATTTTCGAGTTTTCTACTTCTACTAACATTTTTAAAGTTTTCATTGTGAATCACCTGTTTATCTCTAATTCATTAATCATTTGCTACTTATATTTATTTGATAGTGTCATATAGTGAATAATGCGTTTACACACAAGCAATTCTGGATATGATATAGACGATGCAAGCTGTCCATTAAAAAATAACGGTATTCTATTTCGCAAAGTCAAAGCAAAAATTTAAATCTCACTTGTATTATTAAGAATGCATATACAGGAAAAAAATAAAGCTTATTCATGTCAAAACGAAAGCTGTTTACAAAATTTATAAAGGTGGTGAACACTACTAAAGAGTGCTCATTGAAAGACATCTATAATATAGTGACATATAATTTGTCGTTTGACTTATCTTTGGTGTATGATTTTAATACCGTAGATTTTCAACAGACAGCTATACTTTGACATATACCATGATCGTTGGTTTCAGTAATGCCAAGGGCCAATTTTATAGTCTTTTGACGGGCTTTAAGTTTTTTTGATAAGGCCTTTATATAGATCAACAATATGGATACAGTTGGCGATATTTCGGAAATCAAAAGATCTCGCTATTTCGTTGCAATTCCACATCTCATTAATAAATAAATTCTTTTCGTTCGAGTATCAGGATAGACTTTAATACTAAATAAATAACAACCACACTGTTCGGTCTGGAGATATATATTTTCTTGTAGGTTTAATATTGCCACGCTGCACAAGCGGCAAGCCGCCGCAAGCGTGCTTTCTTTGGCAAGTCTATAATGAAATCTGATCCAACTTGCTTGAATTGTAACTCGACACCAGATTATAGAGTAGAACATCAAGATATAAATATTAATTTAAGAGTTCTCTTTACGATTTCTTGTTGCAAATTTACAGTAAATTTCATCACCCAAAGTTGCAATTTTAAAACGCTACAAACACGCTCCTTTCCCACCCCTCTCACAGTTACAATTAAATTTAACTCCCAGAATCTGGGAGGCACGTGACCAGCCGCAGCCAGGGTCTCTCCCAGATGACAGAAGGAGAGACCCTGGGAACGAGGTTGCAGGAGCACAACTCAAATGCGTAAAGGTACCGCGATTTAAGATTTTCCTGAATAATTCTTACATTATTTTATTACTTGTTAATTTTACAACTTTACCATATTTTACATGCACTGGAGAACATTTGGTAAAAATTTGATGAAAATCGGACTGATATTGAGCGCGCAGTAGCGATTTTCCGCAAAACGCCAAAAAGGGTGTCCTGTAACCTTAACTCGGTTCAATATAAAAAAGTGGTTAGCGTTAACTGTAGTTAAAACGTAGTTAAAGTTAACGATGCTTTAGGGTATCGTTAAGTTAACTTCCCAAACGTAGTTAAAAATGGCGTTTCTATAGGAGGGAACAAAATTTTTCAATAAAACAACAATGAAAAGTAATGCTTACCTGGGATTTTCTATCGCTGTCTTCCCTGTGAATGTTTTCTGACAATATAAATTCTTCGAACACTATCGCTTTGGTTTTTCGGCGAAAACAAAATATATTTTTGCACGGGAAGATTTCTCGAAGACGACGTGGGCCCCATTACACGAAGAAACATGATAGATAGTTGCCAAACAGTTATACTTTGGCTTAAGGTTACTGGACACCCTTTTTGGCGTCTTGCGAAAAATCGCTACTTTGCGTTCAAAATCAGTCCGATTTTCATCAAATTTTCACCAAATGTTAGCCAAAGCATGCAAAATATGATAAAATTTTAAATTGACAAACAATAAATAATGTAAGAATTATTCAGGAAAATCTTAAGTCGTGGTACCTTCACGCTTTTGAGTTATGTTCCTGCTGGTTTTAAGATGTGTGGATTGCTCCTTATTATTAAAATATCCAAAATTAGAACAAATCCGAACACAATTTTGAGACTGACGTCTTTACCTATGTCTTCTGAAAATTTGAAAACAATTCGTTAAAACCCGCAGGAGCACAACTCGTTTAAAAATCAGTAATTGCCGTAAAATTCTTCCGGAGAAAATTGAATTTGAACGTTACATTTTCAATGTTTTTCTTATTGCAGCAAAATGTATTTTATTAAATAACTCTGCGAGTTTTCAACAATTTTCGTCCAAACTTGGTCAGATAGTAGAACTAGTCCAATGCTTTCATGGAAACCAATAAAAAAAAATTAGGCAAAATTAACGCTCAAAGGTGTTCTGTAACCTTAACGTAAACATCTCAAGTAAAAATGGCCTTCTTCGTTGTGTTTTTCCTTGTTTTCTGGTTTTGTTTCACTCTTTTGAAAAAAATTCCCGCCTATTTGCAAAATGCTAGTCCACAATCATGTTAACAATACCTGTCGACGATCGTTATAATCGTTGCTTACTTTATGGTGATTTTGTGTTTAATTATAACGCCCCACGCATGCCCCGCGCAAGTTAACTACATGATTAGTTAATCATCCGACAAACTACGTTTTGTGCAACGCAATAGACCTTTATAAAAAGGTTGACGTCAGCAGGCTTGTGACGTAGTTTGCGGAGGAAATTCCGAAAGCTCAGCATTGTTTACTTGTTTTGAGTTTTTTTAAAGTCAAAAGAAACCAGTATTATGGTAAGTTTGAAGTCAATTTTTCTCTATATAGGCCAAATCAGTTTTCATATTCGTCGTAGTTTAAATTTTATCTGTATCCACATTAGATTGTACATTATTTTACTGTCAACATTTAGCAAATTGTTCGTTAGATTTGTTTACCGCATATTTTGTTGCTATAAAGTATATTTTTTCTTTTTTGTTTCTCAAATTTATTAGTCTAATCATCATGCAGCTAGCAGAATGGCCCTAATCAAGCTGTAGACAGCAATACACAGGCTTAGTGATCGTTTAAAGAGGTACATAAGTGAAGTTAAACTCTGTCTCTGAGTACATCTTGTACACAATGACTCGTAAGACTGCATGATAAATCTATTATTTTTGTCGATATAGTTGACAGAAAAGGGCATATCTCCGGGTCAAAATTGGCAAGTATATTGAAAAAGCTACCAAAAATAACTTAAAATTTCGACTGAAGTGTAGAGATTTAAAAATTAAATCTTCAGAAACGAATGCGGAGCTGTTTACAAATACTATGTCTACAGGGTTCCGTACTTCCGTATAAACTTTTACATAATTTTAAAACGTATAAAATTTGCTTCAGAACAGTTTTATAGTTGGGATATGCGATACATTTCCAAGCAATGTACATGTTCAAAATATCTGAAAGTATTCGGCTTAATTATCATGTTATAGAGTAAGACGAGATTATCTATAGTGCGAGCTGCGAGTTGCGAGTTGCGAGTTGCGAGCTTGCGAGTTGCGAGTTGCGAGTTACGAGTATATTGTTAATTTCTAATAACATCGGGTTTAATTTTAACCCAGGGTTAACACTAACCTAGCTTTGAAGCACCGAACCAAGTGTTTACACCTGTGGTTTACACTAAAAATTCAAATTGAAAACTGTATGGCATCCTGGCGGATGTGATTTTAGCTTTGTCTCAATTTGGCGCCAATTTTAAGCTTTTGAAATAAACATTCATTGCATTTATTTTTATACTTACAAACTTGTAAATAGCAATCGTTTTGATATACTGATGATTTTTTCCCGTGTTTAGATAAAGTTTATGTATGTATATGTATGTCTATATGTATAAATTGTATAAAATAAATTGTACTTCCGATGAAAAGGACTTGAGTTTTATAGGGTTCCCAGCGTTCAGTATATATAAACAAACTGAGTCGGTGTCTGGTCATACTTACTAATAAAATTAAATAACCATTTTAAGATTAGAAAGCACAAAATGGTCTGGATAACTACTAGATTTTATTAAACACAGAAACGGCAAATATAAACTTGCACTTTTATTTTCAATATAGTTATTTTAATTCTTGAACATACGTATCGATGGATCTAACAAAGTAAAAAAACAAGTAAAGGCCGATTTTTATCTCGTCCGTATCGTAGCATTTTCTTTTGTGTCGAAGTCTTACAGGGACCTTAACTTCGAAGGTCATTATATTTATGAAACAAAAAACCCTTCGACTTTGCCTTCCATGTCGTCCATATTAATATACTTTCAAAGCCTAATTCAAAGCGAGGCTAGCGACTCGCAACTCGCAACTCGCAACTCGCAGCTCGCAACTCGCAACTCGCAGCTCGCAACTCGCAGCTCGCAACTCGCAGCTCGCAAAATAGCCGACCCCGAGTAAGACAAAATCTTGATAGAAAATTAAATATTGTCGACCCAGACCCGAAAAGTGTTATACACGATTGATAAAAGCTAATTAAATCATAATTGTTATGTATATGTTCACTTCAACTATATACGGATAAAAGTAATAGACTTATGTCTAACTTCGCTTGTTTACCTCTTTAAACGATCACTAACCCTGTCAATTGCTGTCTACAGCTTGATTGGGGGCATGCTGATGATTGGACTGATGAATTTGAGAAACAAAAAAGAAAAATTATACTTTTTAGCAACGAAATATACAAACAAACCGAGCGAACAATTTGCTAAATGTTGACAATAAAATAATGTACAATCCAATATAAAAAACATGCAGATAAAATTTAAACTACGACGAATATTAAAACTCACTTGGGCAATATATAGAAAAATTTATTTTAAACTTACCATAATACTGGCTTTTTATGGCTTTTAAAAAACTCAAAAAAAAGTAAACAACTCTGAGCTTTCGGGATTTCCTCCGCACACTACGTCACAAGCCTGCTGACGTCAACCTTGTTATAAAGGTCTATTAAGTCGTGTAGTTAAAGTTCATATGACATGAAATTTTTTATTTTCTTAAATAAAAGAACTCTTTAAGATGTAGTGTAACTTATTTTTCAGTTTCTTGTTTTTATGATTTGTTCCCGAGATATTTCAATTTGTTTGATATGTAATTGAGTGCGAATATGTCCACTAATTTATGACGTCACGTTGGTTGCAGGCTCCCTAAAATGGTTGAATGTCTCTGTTATCATCCCGGATAATAATTTCGAGCTTCACTCACTGGTAAATGTGATGAAATACAGGACAAAAACGTAAACTGATATGTACAGTCCAGTAGAGTTAATAGATTTTTAATCAGTGTAAGTTGAGCTTGCAACCAACGTGATGTCATAAAATAGCGAACATATTCACACTCATTTACACATCAAACAAATTGAAATATCTCGGAAACAAACCATAAAAACAAGAAACTGAAAAATAAGTTACACCACAGCTTAAAGAGTTCTTTCATTCAAGAAAATAAAAAATGTCATGTTATATGCACTTTAACTAATCATAGTTAATGAAGTTAACTACGGTGATTAATGCTGATCATAGTTAAAGTTAACTACGTTTTTATACAACTAACCGGCCCCTGGGCTTACAGATAGAACTAACTTACCTCCGCCAGCTGATTAATTGGGTTTATTTTATATCATGAGGCGTATAAATTATATATACAACGGACTAACTGCGCTTCAGTTTTCTCTGCCTGGAGAAGCAAGACAAACTTTTGCTAATTTTTCATCTAATTTTTATTCGCATTGAAACACAATTCAATCGATTATTTTGTCCGTACGTGTAATAGAGCCATTAGCCTATATATATTTTCTGTTTAACATTTTTATTTGTCAGACAAACATACAGAAACACCGACACATGAACTAAAAAACAGGTTAAAACATCGCCTCCAGGCAGATTAGTAGTATTTTCCAGAAACCAAAGAGAAACAAAGCAATCCTAGCTACTTCATCAACTCTACTTTATAGGATCAGTGACAGCCTACAACACCAAAATGGAAGATGTTGGTTGTTCTCTTATACAACGTATGGCGGTCACTAGAGCTGATTATGGAGATTTTAATAAGATTGGCACGTTGGATGTCAATGCAAACACTGACATTTACTGCAGCGTGCTAACCAATTGTCAAGTGAAATCACTTTGTGATGGAAGAAGGTCTTGTGGACCTACCATTGACAAAAGATTACTACCGCGACAATATTGTCCTGATGTTTCAAAAGAAATCTATATAGAGTACACTTGTGTGGATAACTTTAGCTCAACCACTATAACTACAGGTATAAAAATACGAGTTGGAGTGCTTTATATGAGCATGATAAAACACGAACTGCAAGTGCTTATTTTAAATGACTTCGTTTAAAAAGACCTATATCTTATTAGTTTATTGCCGAGTTTTAAAGATTATGAAAATTAACTTGATTTTTATCACAAATAATAGCACCGACACGTAGGTTGTCTTTTCTTCTTTAATTAATGAGCTATCGGAATTTGCCTATCGGAAATATAATCTATATGATTGTTGATTGTTTCCGAACATTTAATTTTTAGATCTAGTATATAGAATTGTGTGAAACTGCATAACTGTACATGTGAAACGCTCAAAACTGTGAAGTGATCTTGAATACATTTCCCTGTTTACATATTTCAAGAGATTATTTTTTGCGTAATGAAACAGAGCAGCAGATGAGTAACTCATTTGAGTATTCAATATATCAAGGGTAAAATATATGTATTGTTAGTTACGAGTTTTATAGGTAATAAATTAATCATCAGCTTTGTTATTAGAATTTCGTTTTTATTCAGTTTGGTTTCTTTCAGGACCTAATATTAGATTATCAGATTCACCAAACAAAGGTTTCATCGAAATAAAGGATGGCTTAACATGGAGGAAAGTTGTTGAAGAAAATTGGGATAAAAATCGTCAGAAATTACTGTGCCAGCACTTACGACTTCACGAAACAGCCGAGAACAATATTAGTACCAGAAATATTGGTAGTGGACAATATATTGGAACCGGGGACTTGATATGTCATAACACACAACCAAATGAGACATCCTGTTGTATCCATCTTGAGCCTTCTACAACAATTTCACGTGTTATTTTGCCATACGCAACCTGTAAGTATGCTAGGTTACAAATACGCGCATCTAATGGCGCTGTTGCACCATACAATTTTTAATGAGACCTCCCTTTTAGCCAAGGATGATTTTGAACTTCGCTATGTTCTCGCATACCCGGATATGAATAGCCGAGCGAATTTTATATACCAGGGGATTACAACGTTAGCTAGAGTGAGAGCTTCAGAATTGTATACATGCAGCCTTTAATTAACCTCATTTGTGCTAATTTTTACACCAAACAAACGAACTATTTAATGTTAACTACCGCAAACCATCAGTTTAACAGTACGGACCATTGTTACGCATTCCCTTAAAACTCTATTAAAAGACTTGATACTTTTGACGTGATGAATTTTTAATACGTTTAAATTTTTAAACAAGTTTTAAAATCTGAAACTCCCATCAAAGGCAAAGTTCCAATGCTCTTTAACATTGAGGTATGCGAGGAGCGATATGTCTTCTCAACTCTATAAAGTACGTACAGAATATAACTTTATCTTTTGCTGAAGGTCAAATATGCGATAACCCATTACTAGAGGACGTTGCCACGTTTCCAGACTCTGTGTTTTCTGGCGGAAGTTCTAGTAATTATAAGGATGCAAGGTTTACTGCAAGCGGGTGGTGTGGTACAGGGTTTGGCACAAAATACCTCTTGCTTGATCTTCAAAAGGAATTTCACATAACACGGATTGTGGTAATGGGTAACAAGGAACAGACTAGGTGGAGTGAGTCGTATTCATTGAAATACAGTCATGACGAACGTTTGTTGAATGGCACTAGTGCGATACAGGTATGAAAAAGTTTAGTTATCACATACATATGCGCATTTAATCATATACTATAACATGTTAATTTACGCAATATAAATATTAAATATTATTATGCTTTTATATGGGAGATAACAGGCTGACATTAAAACGACGTCACTGCAAGTATCGTTTTTTGTCACTGAGTCGCTTTTTGTTCCGCTTTTTAAATAATTGTTTCATTGGGGCAATTATTGCTGCCGCAGCGAGTGAGCATTAAGCGAGCGAGCAAGGCAGCAGGCTAAAATCGTACAGCTACTCAAAATATCAATCTTGCTAGAGCCGCAAAGCATGTTGGTCGAAGACTTGAACGTTTGTTCATTTTATCCGTTGATGTTTATCTTGCGTCAGCTGCACGATTGCGTAATTGTCTTCGCGTGCGTTCACATTCTGCGCGGGCTCGTTCATTTGCAATTAAACTATAATACGCGCCTGACATTTTGCGGCAAACATAAATGCTGTCCTTTTCGCTCTTCGTATGCCAGCTTTCCAAAAAAAAGCCAATTCATTGTTCATTTTGCAAATGAACGAGCGCGCGCAGAATGTCAACGCACGCGAAGACAATCACGCAATCGTGCAGCTGACGCAAGATAAACATCAACGGATAAAATGAACAAACGTTCAAGTCTTCGAAAATGGTTTTCGTATACGAAACCGAAACGTCAGACAAAACTTATTTAATTTTGTAATAATTTAGAAGAACAATAAAACAATCACAATTATTATATATCGCCAAGACCAGGGGCTAAAGGGCAATCACAGGTGACGGATATTAACCCTATTTGTACCGGGGGTGCGCACAATGAGCGCACCCCTATAAATATTTATCCGTCATTCCTGAACAAATTATCCGATTTGCCTGTACTTTCATGACTTTTAATATTTTTCCTCTGCTGTCATGACTGCGAAAAATTTTTTCTGAAAATTCAAAGTTATCCGGACGTTTGGCGACATTTGTCAAAGAAGGTGTCGGGGCCGAAAATGGGTAATTGTGGGTTGGACAGTATTTTTGGGGTTCAATCACTTCCCAGGTCATAAATAACATAATATAATTAGAGAACATATAAATATGGATTATTACACATAATTTGCAAAGTATAATATCCATAATATATTATATATAATAGTAAAATATAGTACAACATATAATATAGCATACTATACAATACTTATAATTATACCGGGTGTCCCAAAAACAAGTACTCCTGTTTGATTCGTAATAACTTCTAAACAAGTAAAGCTTTTAAAGAGAAATAACTTGCATCAAACAGAGGAAGGATTAACTTAGATTTTGATATATTACAGTTGTATTTCACTTAAAATTCACGGAGATATTAATGTTTAAAATCGGGAGCATATTTCTCGATGTGTCTGAAACATGCAAAAAACGGCGTATCAAATATTAATCAAGATTTGCCCGACTGAAACATGCACTATTACCAGTAAATAAATGACACTTGACAAATTGTTTATTATGAAACAAAGTATTATTATATGTACAAAATACAAGCAAGATTTATTCGTCCGAAATTCGCGTGTGTTAATTCCTAGCACGAATACGTTTCCTTATTTCATGAGTCAGACCACTGCATCGCGAAGGATCGTCATCGATCGCTCGTAGTTCTGAATTAGGGCATGTTGTCACAATGGAGTTATGAAGCTCTTCTAACTTCTGCAACGTTCTGAAATCTTGTTAAGAACACCCAAACTCTTTTGCCTTTTCTTAATCTTGGCAAGTTCAGAGTAAACTGAGAATTATATGAAACACAATCAAACTATACAACTCCATAAGACATAACAATTAAGCAACTCCCCAGAGGCATGCAACATTTTTGGAACAAAACGTTGATACGCGGTGATGCGTATTTGCAAAAAGCAATATTACTTCTTTCAATAAAGAATAATATTCATCCTGCTCTAACCGAGAAATAATCAACTCAGTCTGTTTGAACCCATTAAAAACATAAAAAAATTATGCTATTTAAGAAAAATTTAAGCGCCTGCCTTCCACGGTCTTTCATGTACCTTTAAGTTTGTAAAGACCTATTAAATACTTGTCAATACTTGCATAATTTCGAAGTTCATATTTCAGGAAACAATGAGCTAAGACTTACATGTAAGATGTCTAAATCTACGCTATATCCCTTACAAACCCTAACGACAATTCGCTGAAATACAAGTTAGCCGGATATGTCATTAAGCAAACAAACGCTGGAATTAATATTTGATATGCCGATTTTAATTTTCGCTAATTTTAGACACATCCCAAAATATGCTCCCGATTTTGAACATTGATATCTCCGTGACTTTTTAAGTAAAATACAACTGGAATATATCAAAATCTAAGTTAGTCCTTCCTCTATTTAATGCAAGTTATTTCTCTTTAAAAGCTCTACTTGTTTAGAAGTTATCACGAATCAAACAGGAGTACTTTTTTTTGGGACACCCGGTATAATATAAAATACTTATTTATAATATTTTTATATATTCAAATACACATACAAATTTTTTTTTGTATCTTCAAGGTAATATAAGAAGTCTACCTAAAAATTTAACTCTGCTCAATGATATGATTTATACTCTGTCATCAAAACCAGATATTATTGCTATTACAGAAACCAAATTGAATGTGAACACCATACACAATATTGATATTCCAGGTTACAATTTTTATCATGTAGATTCAACAACTGCAGCAGGTGGAGCTGGTATTTATGTAAATTACATGTTAAAATGCATACATAGACCTGATATTAAAATTTCATCTGAACTTGTGGAGTCCTGTTGGATTGAAATTCAGGCTAAAAACAATATGGGCAAGAATACAATTATAGGCTGTATTTACAGACACCCAAAAAGTAATGTAAATCATTTTACGGATGAACTTGAAAAACTATTACATTATTTTAATCAATGTAAATATCAAGTAATCTTAACTGGTGATTTTAATATTGATTTTTTTTCAATATGTGACTCACCAACTTACAGAAAAATACTTGGACATGCTGTACGCTAACAATTTTATTCCACTCATCACCAAGCCTACAAGAATAACGGATCATTCTAAAACATTGATTGACCATATTTATACTAACATGCCTCTTAGTGAAGTCTTATCTGGTATAGCTGTTTGTGATATATCTGATCATTTGCCTGTGTTTTGCGTTGTGAATGTGCCTTGTCAAAAAAACAACAATAAACAACATTGCAGAAACTATAAACAATTTAACAAAGAAGCTTATTTGCATGATTTAATGCAGATCGACTGGAATGCTAAATTAAATGATTTAACAAACAATATAAATCAAACTACCAAATGTGTTATAAAAACTATTGAAGAAATTTCGAACTAATTTCGAAGAAAGCTTCTTTGAACAATTAGGCATGTCATTTATATACAATATGAACAGCAAAGGCCCCAATGTTGAACCCTGAGGGACTCCACATGTCATCTTTTGCTGTTCAGATTCAACATTATCAAACTTTACATATTGGTAGCGATTAGTTAAATAATCTCGAAACCAGAGCAATGGAATTCCTCGTATTCCATATCTATATAATTTGGATAGTAAAATTTCGTGATTTACAGTATCGAAAGCTTTAGAGAAGTCTAGAAATAGTCCACATGTTACTTCGTTCTTATCAATTGACTTTTTAAAATAATCTGTTGTTTCTAATATTGCTTGTTCTGTGGAATGCCCTTTTCTAAATCCAAATTGATAATCGTAAATTATGTTATGCTTTGTTAGAAAACTTTGCAATTGATTATATACTAAGCGCTCCAATATTTTTGCAAAGGGTGATAGGATCGATATAGGTCTATAGTTATTTGGATCCGTCACTGCTCCACTCTTAAAGATTGGCGTGATACTAGCTATTTTCAGGATATCTGGCACAATACCTGTCGATATAGATTGATTAAATATCACTGTAAAAACAGGTGATGAGATATTGGATGCTGTTTTAACTAAGATGTTTGGCACACTAGTAGAGCTTCGATTCCCATCCAATGAATTAAAAAGAGACTGCACCTCAGATTCAGATACTGGGTGCATAACAAAACTAGATACTGGAGAATTATCTATATACATGCATGGATCATCTAGGCAAGTCTCGATTGAATTCGCTAATTTAGGTCCAACATTGATAAAATGTGAATTAAATTGATTGACAATACATTTATTATCAGTATAAGTATGACTGTTTCTTCTGGGTCGGTTAGGAAATTGCTGACCTTTTGATTTACATTTTATTAAATTGCCAATAAGTTTCCATGTAGCTTTTAAATTGTTTTTGCATGTATTAAATTGAGCCGTATAGTAGTTCTTTTTACTCACAGATTTTATCGAGTAATGAATGATGAATTACATCATATTATACAGTATTGTAATATAAATAAAATTTCGATAAACTACAATAAGACTAACTACATGGTAATTACATCTACTAAGAAGAAAATACGTCCTATAACGATTAGCAATATTGAAGAAAAATTGTGTATAAAATATTTAGGTGTTTATATAGACAATAAATTAAACTGGAAGTATCAAATAAAACATGTTCAATCAAAAATTTAGGTATCTTAAAAAAACTTAGATATTACACCGATTTAAAGATACTTAAACAACTTTATTATACTCTAATATATCCTTATCTTAATTATGGCTTAATGAGTTGGGGTAATACATACACAACTGTTCTTAATAAATTGAGATCCTGTCAGAATACATGTATAAAAAGCATTTTCTTTGCTCATATGAGAGAAAATGCTATGCCATATTACAATATCTTAAATATTCTGAAGCTTGATAACATGTTTAACTCATTAACGCGCAAGCTGTTACAATGTTTCTACCCCCAAAGTGGACAAGCAAAATGGCGAATACATGATTGAATTCAAGAGCTTTCACCAAAATGGCAATATCTCAGAAACAGTTGCATGAAAAAATCTGGTCTTTTCAACCAAACAACATTGATATATGATTGACCAAATTTAGTTTAAATGAACTTGCATACCTATATATATCATTAGTTTTTTCAATGAGAATTTTTATTTGTAAAGCAGTGACATTTTGTTTTTCATGTCACTCATCACCTAAAGGGGCAATATCTCTATAAATTTATATAAAAACCAAAAAAAAAATTATTCACTAAATTAATACATATCTATTTTATAACCAATTTTCATCTATTGGGATATGAATTAGAAAATGATAAAAAATTATGAAATATACTCCTTTGCTTTTTTGGGCAAGATGTTTACAACATGAAATTTAGAACAGTAACTAAGTGTTCAAATTCAACAAAGTGTGCAAGCCAAAACACAGTGCTTGTACATCTTTCAAGTTTTTAATTACTTCAAATATATTTATAAGGACATATGGTACTAGAATCTATTTATTTTCAATATAAACCAAGGATGGGAAGGTGAGAAAATAGGAATTTTCCGAGGTGTTATTTACACAGACAATGACAGCCGACATTTCCAAAGGCAAATTGTGGTGACAAAACCAAAAGCTATTAACCTCTCTACTCAAAGCACTGAAAACACCATAAAAAGAAAAACATTTTAAACATACATCAGGTAAGACTTTTAGCTCAATTTTCTCATGTATTTGTTGGAAAAGCAACGGTTTTTAGCCGAAATTATTTTGTGCGCCAATGTAGGCTGCTATAAAATGTCAGCCACGCGTTCTCTTTTGAAGTCTGGCTCTGAAAAACACTCGTTTTTTTTTTAGTTTGAAATAAGCCTTCATAAGGACTATTGTGTAGAAATGTTATCTATATACTCACATGAAAAAGATAACCTAATATTCAGGTATTCCACATAGCTATAAAAAGGTGAAATAAGGACTTTCATCTTTGGTTGTTTGTCAGACGTGAGAAACCACAAAAGTGCCATTTTGTCGCGCGTGCTATTTTATAAAATAAACACCTCGATACCATAAACTTTTAGTTCAGACAATTACAAAGTTTTCCATAGACAGTATTAAAAATATTCTAGTGAAGCGATTTCATGATAAATAAGTGAGCCATGGGCCCAAAAGAACTGCTAAGGTTAGTTTTTGTTAGGACTTCAATTTCATGGCTTCCCGCAAAGGAAGCCATTTCAGAGAGAAGCGACATTTTACCAAACAACCGTCGCGACCTATTTTGATAACTTTTTCTTCTGATTCAATGTGTAGTTACTAGAAAATGATGTTTCATCAACATTATCTACTTTATCGATTTAAAGTTTTATAGGGGATATAAAAAACAGTAAAAAAGCATTTTGAAAGCTTTACAACTCAAGTGCGGACTTTTTGAGAATTCGCACACGGCAAGCAAGCGCGTTTATTCAATACACTTATTTTAAACCACAATATGTCTGAAACGAGTTGTCATTTTAAGACTAAATTGATGAAAATAGATATAACAGTGACTTTGGAATATCCTACTTATTTAGTGTAATTTAATACTCGAAGTATTCTTGCCAAAAAGGTCAAAAAAGGTCACATACGCACAATCTGGTGTCGTTTGAAACATACTTTAGCTAAAATAACAACTTGAACAAGAAGACCAACAATGGGGTCACGAAAACAGTCGATATTGTGCCCAAATTTGCACACACAGTTTGTCTAAAAAGATAACTTTAAACTAGATTCAACCAACATTAATGCGGTCGAATTTTGTGAGTGTTTGATCGCATATTTCTACTCAAAAATACCCTTTAAAAAATCGTTTCTGCTCACTTGTGTTCCGTGTTCATCTTTCTTGTGATTTCCGACTTCTATTTTTAATAAAGTTTGGAGAAATCCTCATCTTTTTGGCTGAAAATCTCGCGCAAGGTTCACAGAAAAATTTGGCCCAAAACGTCAATACATTCGCTTTCCTTTCATGCCAAATTTTCGTTGTATATCATCCGAAAACCTCTTCTTTTTTCGCTTTTAAAACTTGCTTTAAAATCCTTCTTTGCAACAATATCTCCATTATTCATTATTTTTGAAAAACTAAGGTTTTAAACTTGAAAAACTTTTCGAGTTTTTGGCCGATTTTCTTGCATGATACACCGTTGAAAAGCTCGAATTTCGCGTTCTATTTTCGTATCCGTTGCTAGGCAACCCGGTAAACACGTGCTCAAATATCATGCCCGCAAGTTGAGGTGTCATTTGAGGGCGTATGCGGGCGCATTGCCAGTTACCCACTTGCCAATCTCAGGGCGCATCCGGGCGCATTGCCAGTTAATGAGTTAATGATCAATCTAATATTCCTGTTGTTTTTAGTCAAACTATCCAACTTGCTTCCGCATGTCATTCGTACAACACTAGATTTGCTGGTAATCAAAATTTTAGTAGACCAAGAGCTCGACCTAATTATGGTGTTCATACATTCAATTTTGTCTCTTTGCAAATATGGCAAAGTATTGATACTGAAATTAAACTTGCAAGCTCAGTTACAAGTTTTCGGAAAAAATTAGTGAACTTTTTACTTTTTTCACAAAATTATAGATACCTCAAATTATCTATCTCGCTCCTAGTGAACTAATTTAACTAACTTACTGCAGTGGTCAACTCGAAAGCCTAGGCTACTTTGATCACTGTGCACAAATGTTACTTTCATAATAACCGTTAATAATGTAATCTATGGTATTTAGTTTTCTGTAATATTTTATGTATTTTGTGTATTTATGTATAAATGTGCGAATCCTAATAAAATCCTAAATCATAAAAACATTGCCTATTTGTGCGAGATTCTTAAGTTTTGCTGAAAGTTGCCACCCTACCTTGTCTTACTACCTACCTAACCTCTCTGCAGATAAAAAATGTCTTCTTGACACCGTCATAAATGGTCCCAGTCAAGAGATTCTCATCGGGAAGCGTTCACCTCGCAAGAAGAAAAAATCTGTGGAAAATCAAGATAAGTTAGATGCCATTCTTGCATCCCTAACTGAATTAAAGTCGGATATTACAGCTTATAACTCGAGAATCTCAGACATGGAAGCCAAAATTGCACTTTATGAAGCTGCCTTTAGTCCCCTAAACCAGTTTACCGATCACAAGGAAAACGGTATTGACGACCAACTGTCAGTTGTGGTGAGAAACAATCTTTGTTCTCCGGATGATATAAACGGGTAAACACAATCCTTTAATCTGGCTATTAAGACACCAAATATGCCTACTAAGCTGATAGAGAATTCCTCACCACAAATATCGCTGTTAAACGAGCGAGTTGCATTCGAACAACTGGGTGCGGTGCTGTTTGACCCAGAAATACAAGCTAATTTGCGGTCGCCTTCACAGGAATTTCATAGTTTCCTTAAAACAGTTTAGTAGAAAAATATGAGAATATTTTGCCCTTGTTTTGGTGAATTAAGGTTCTGGAAAACGTCAATATTGCCCCCCCCCCCTGTGTCCTACCCTCGCTCCGGAGTCCCTAATGATAAATAAATGGCAAGAATTTCTTCAGACAGCATATCCAAAGGAAACGTCCCAGACTGGTTTGACAAACTTCAATCAGTTGTTCAAAACCAACAAGAATCAGAAAATCTGAATGCTGATGAACAGCCTGAATATATTCATGAAGAGTGGATGATCATATATCTGATTTACATGCACCTTCCCTGATTTGTGGCAAACAAATGTAGAAATTGGTTATGAATGGAACAGTGATAGAGCTAATTATTCCGAGCAACAAATTGGTGAAATGCCAGTGTGGATAAAAAATATGAGCAGGTAGAGTGATCAAGTCTTACATGAAAACATAGACGTTGATACATTCAGTGAAATGCAAGAACTCACATACAACATTGTCAGGTCTCACCTTAATGACATATCTTCAAATAGAACCCCTGCTTGTACTCATTATTAATGGAGTAGCAGGTAGTGGTAAGAGCTAGCTTATAAATGCTATCCATACACTACTAAGTACCAAATGTGCAGTCACAGCAACAACTGGTAAAGCTGCCTTTAATATAAATGGAGGGGGGCATTGGGGGGTGCATCGAACCGCAATACCGCACAAAAAATCATCAAAAACCAAAATACCGTGTTGTAAATCAACAGAATACCGAAACGTCCGAAACCGCATCTCGAAAAGTTAGCTCGTGATAATTTAACTGTAGCTAAATATAGATTGAAGTAGTAATTTAAAGAGGCCAACTACGATTTAACCCTCTGACAATATTGGTCAATACTTCCATCGGAATAAAGTACAATTTATTGTGTTCAGCTGGTTCAACTACCGCTGGAACACTGGCTTGACAGCATATCTCAAATTTAATATAATGACTCGTACATGTTTACATGCAATATATAAAGAGAAATGTATTCACGGCATACACACTTAATTATAAATGAAACGAATTACCTTTTTATTTCTTCAGTTTAACAACCGATTGTTAAAACGCGTAGCCCTTCCAAAACGAGATCGTGCACCAATTAGGAAAGTTAGAGAATTCCCAATTTCTCCTTGCCCTTGTGACACTGGCTCAGTTTCACCTGTAGATTCTTCCTCATCACTGCTGGTGTCAAATTCATCCATAAATTCGTCTTGTGATTCTTGATCCGCTGACTCCACTGGTTCAGCCAAATCGTCTTCCGCGTCTTGTTCTGCGACTTCTACCCTACATTCTCCTGATTCTATCGTAACCGGTGTGTCTAATGTGACACATTTCCTTTGATACATGAATTCGGGTAGAGTGCCATGCTTCGCCATTGTTGTCTCTTGACGTACTGTGCGTTGTCTAACAGCTGCTCCATAGGAGGAAGCCCAATTTCGTAAAACATCGCAGTTGGCTTGGGACATTTTAACGATAGGCAAGGGCTGCATAGTGGGCACTTTTGAAAAGGGAATGGTCTCTTCTGGTTTAGGATACCACGACTTCCTGCTAGTATGATAGTATGCTGCCCACTGCGTTACTCTCTTGATAGATTCTTTCATAGTTAGTCCAAACGAGCGGCTGTACTCCATCATGGACATGTTAGCCTGTTTAATGTGAACGGTTGAATGGCAATTCTCCACGTCCAATGTCATGCAACTTAACAGGTTAGTAACTTGGTAATCATGTTCCTTCAAGTTGTCGAATAGTCTCTGAAGACCGCACTCGATCAGGTTAACCGATGCTACAGTCTTGGCTGATACATGTCCTTGAGGTCCATTTAGCGTTCCTGTGATCCTGTTGTATTCCTAATGTCCGCAGTATTTTCATCTAACATGTGTTTGCACTCGTGGACCAGTGTAATAGCTTCTACAGACGACTTGACAGTGTAAGGCGACCCTTTGCTATGCACAGAAAATGCATCATATAAGGAACCAATGGCATTTAGAAAATCAGCACACTCAGTAACCTTACTGCACAGCTTGATGGAGTTGGTCTGAGCATCACAAAGATATACCACACTGTCAAATTCAGTGCATATTCAAATTGGTTGCTTCAAACGACAATTCTTGACTAATCCATCGATACTGCCTTCTTCGTTGTCAGAGCCAGCAAACACATCTAACTCTCCACTCGCTTTGAGATGCCACACTGACGATTTCTTCTCATTTGTAAATAATACGTCTGAGCCAAACTTTGTTAGCACGCACGGTTGATTTAGGAGCCGAACAAGCAACCTGCATTCACCATTATCTGCGTTAATTTGGACGATTCCTTGGCAATGATAAATAAATATGCTTCTGTCGCAAAGACACATGCTGTTGATCCTAAGCCAGTCAGGTTTGTACTGAACAATCACTTGTTCATTAACACCTTTTAGGCCAACACCGTCTTTTTTGACTTGAAAGGAAACTATAGCTTTTTGAGTATTGTCAGCAGCATATAGCAGTTCACTTGTAACGCATAGCATAGCCTCAAAGGAGGGTTGGCTGTCACGATCCCAGAAGTGAATTGCGCCAGTAGTGACATGGTTCTCGGAATATTTACCCATCAGTGTTCGGATGTACGTTAACAATCTAGCCCTGATCTCTGCGACAGTTCCAGTAGATCGTACATGGAGTTTCTCCGCCTGTTCGATGACGTCTTTTTTCTTCCTAAGTTTGGAGGTGATGGTCTTGATGGAAATCGATCCTTCTATGAATTCTATAGCTTTGATAGGACCACTGTGTGACACAAGAAAGATGATCCTGTCAGAGCAATGAATCTCTTTAGCCTTGAGATTTCTAGCAATAGGAGAGATCTTGTCGACAGGGCTGTGAAGGCGGGCCTTGAACAGAGTGGACATGGAACTCTTCACGTCGTACGACAAGAAGGCAATCCAACCATATGAAGGAATAGCAATACTTATAGGCGATGGATACATACCAAGTTGATTATCCGATGAGTACTTGTCTAACTCGGGTATAATTGTGTGGCAGACATAACTAGCATTTCTTAGCTCATCAGTAAACTTTTTTGTTGGTCAAGGTAAGCACAGCGGATGGGTCTTGTCGATCTTTATTCTTTACGTGGTCATTCTTCGGAATGAGCTTTCTGAATTTATCTCTCGTGGCTTTGTCCGAACGATTTCTTAATGTTCTAATCGCAGCCAGGTTTATTCGCTCATTTCTACATTTCAGCCACCAATTGGAAAAGGCTGCTTTCATACTTTTTCCAACATGTGGACAATCTGGCAAAATAGACAAAAACGCCAATTCAGGGTCTTCATTACCTGCGTCAAGTTTGGCCTTTATAATTTCAAAGGCTGTTTTGTTGCCTGATTCACAATCGCTACAAACGATCATCACAACCCGACGAACACAAACAGAATTGTTGTCATGGCAAGAGTCACAAAATCGCAAGGATGGAACATGACTGACTTGTCCTTGTAAACTGCATTCCTCACACACCGTCTTTGATTGGTAGCAAACGTCACAAAAACTACAGCAGTTGATTGCTTGAGAAGTAATAATATGACGCTGATGTGGTGCTCGCTTCTGGCATGATTCGCATAATTGCAGAGTTTTAATGTGCTCTTCAAACATGCTTGTCATAGTCTCTCCAGTTTTTCCACTTTGTGTAACATAGTCTACTGCCATAGGAAGAGAGCAGAAGTTATCTAAAGAGGTTAACGACGAGACAATTGCCTCTGTCACAATATTCTCTTTCAGACGGTCGGGAGAAGGTGATGGATTTGCTTTCAGATAATTGATGTCAACGGGTATTTTTAGCCCAACGTTCTCTTTAAGCCGAGAATCGAATTCAATTGCAGGTTTTAGAGCAGTTCCATCATTACCCAGAGCGCAAGGAAACGTGATAAGTTCCGGGATTTTTATTAGGGATTTAGCCTGAGAGTTCTTTAAGAGTTCGATATGTCCTAAAGATAATGGCTTGATGACACCGGACTCTGGGGTGTACCCGGCTTGATATTTCGCACAGACCGTTTCCGAAGGTCCTCCAAGGTTCATCTTTTTGTCCATCAGCTTGCATGTGACTGTTTTGACCATTGCCCATGTTCATCGGACCTCTAATAAAACATGCAGTACGTTTTTCACCAAGACAAGTAATAGTGTTTAAGAACTCCACTACTTCTCGATCGTATTCATGAAACGGATTGTACATGATTTCCACCACGTCACTCATATATTTGTAGAATATTTTATCCTTTGATATTTTTCCTCTTCGAAGATCCTGAATTTTGATGCACAGTGGATCAGCCTCTTCTATTCCTACATGCACAGTGAATAAATCGTCACGGTCAATGCTACATGTATCCATGTCACCAGACTGAGGCTTTTCATGCACGAGGACCACGAACAGACTTCTACATCTTCCATTGTATCTGAACTATACTCGTCAGACTGTTCTTCAGAAACCGAACTATCACGTTCCTCATTGTCCTCATTGTAGGAATCATATTCCATCTCGTTTTCGTTTGAGTCATACGTCCGAGGTGAAAACAGATTTCCGTGCTCTAGTGTTGTCTACAGATACTGTACGTAATTAAGGGACTCTTTCCATTTAATGGCTAGACCAGTTAGACCAGAATTTCTGTCTCTCGAAAATGTGGCGAAAATGGGCCTCCTTCTAATTTAATCCAAATTTTTCGGTCAGAAAGGTTCGAAGCCAAAATGTTTTGTGTTCCATAGTTTACTTGCAATAGTTCTTAGTAAACAACTATACAATATAAAGCATGTATTGGAATATCACCATTCAGGCATTCATTCAATGTACAATATGACAGCATAAAGCTACTGTACATGTAATCATGTATCAATAATTTCCAACTTACGTCTATCAAAACTAGAAATTCTTCCCTTATGACCAGCGTCATAACGCAGCTTCAGATTTTTGTTACAAATTCCACAACAAATTTTCCATGGCCACTCTACCAATTTTCCATTCTCCTTAACCACTTTATGTGTGTTGCACCTGAACAGTTTGCTGCTTTGCCTTTTTCACAGTTCTAGGTAAATAAAAAAATAAATAGTTTATCCCAAACTAAGTCAACAGATTCATGCTAGATCATGCTGTGTTAGAAGTTGGCATTTTCCAAGTTCACTTATGTATTCACAAAATGCCATGATTAAATGCGGTATATCAGATCTAACCCAGCTCGCCTCTAACAATTGCATGGCTCAATTAAAAGAGGAGTTATTTTGTTATTTTTTAAATTGTGATTATATACAGTATAAAGTATTGTTTGTCTGAGATTGACAACCTCTCTTCGAGTGTTATGGTAACTGTTTGTGTTGTTATAAAATAAGTTGAGATATCTGTACAGCAGGAGTTTTAGGATATATTATTTGAGACCGATTTGCCTTATCAAAATGATCCAAAATGTATAATAAAAAATAAATAATTTTCAATGAGAATGTAATCATAACCGTCTCATCCAGATATTCACATGGTACACATGTGAACTAAGCAATTCTAAGCAGTCGCACATTAATCCACATACATGCGCTGTACCTTCATTGAGTTTTGCCTCATCCTCATCATTTAAATCATGTGATGCTGATGAATGGGCTGAAGAGGTAGAAGGAAGGATCTTGCTGGGGGTGTCTGCCTTGTCTTTAATGATAATTTTGGGGTGAAAACAGTTCTTAGTGGATAAATTACAACTGAAAGAAAAAAATTATTATAAGTACTGTAATATCATGACATCTCAATAAATTTGTGATCAAATCTCGCAGCAAGTTAAGGGAGGTTTGTGGATGTCACAAGGGCACAGCCTGAAGGCAAGCCAAAGAGACTTCCACAAACCTGCTGAAGCTAACAAGAATATTTAATCACAAATTTCTATATGATATACATAGTATTTTCATTGTAAATAACCTGTTTTGGGAATAAGAGCATTCTTTCTTTATATCCATGCATTTTAATGAGGGATATATAGAATAGTGACATTTCCCGGGATACAATATGATCATATTATTTTTTGAAAGAGGGGAAAGAATACTTGTTTTACCCATGAACCTCATCTACTGTATGGTTTGGGATGAAAAACAAAACAATTTAACTTGGTTTATAAACAGGTTGTTTTGAGTGCATATAAGATCCCATACTGTCGATACTGAATACTAGAAATATTCAGGCCATTACTCATGACAAGAAATACAATTTAGCCCTGATCTCTGCGACAGTTCCAGTAGATCGTACATGGAGTTTCTCCGCCTGTTCGATGACGTCTTTTTTCTTCCTAAGTTTGGAGGTGATGGTCTTGATGGAAATCGATCCTTCTATGAATTCTATAGCTTTGATAGGACCACTGTGTGACACAAGAAAGATGATCCCGTCAGAGCAATGAATCTCTTTAGCCTTGAGATTTCTAGCAATAGGAGAGATCTTGTCGACAGGGCTGTGAAGGCGGGCCTTGAACAGAGTGGACATGGAACTCTTCACGTCGTACGACAAGAAGGCGATCCAACCATACGAAGGAATAGCAATACTTATAGGCGATGGATACATACCAAGTTGATTATCCGATGAGTACTTGTCTAACTCGGGTATAATTGTGTGGCAGACATAACTAGCATTTCTTAGCTCATCAGTAAACTTTTTGTTGGTCAAGGTAAGCGCAGCGGATGGGTCTTGTCAATCTTTATTCTTTACGTGGTCATTCTTCGGAATGAGCTTTCTGAATTTATCTCTCGTGGCTTTGTCCGAACGATTTCTTAATGTTCTAATCGCAGCCAGGTTTATTCGCTCATTTCTACATTTCAGCCACCAATTGGAAAATGCTGCTTTCATACTTTTTCCAACATGGGGACAATCTGGCAAAATAGACAAAAACGCCAATTCAGGGTCTTCATTACCTGCGTCAAGTTTGGCCTTTATAATTTCAAAGGCTGTTTTGTTGCCTGATTCACAATCGCTACAAACGATCATCACAACCCGACGAACACAAACAGAATTGTTGTCATGGCAAGAGTCACAAAATCTCAAGGATGGAACATGGCTGACTTGTCCTTGTAAACTGCATTCCTCACACACCGTCTTTGATTGGTAGCAAACGTCACAAAAACTAGAGCAGTTGATTGCTTGAGAAGTAATAATATGACGCTGATGTGGTGTTCGCTTCTGGCATGATTCGCATAATTGCAGAGTTTTAATGTGCTCTTCAAACATGCGTGTCATAGTCTCTCCAGTTTTTCCACTTTGTGTAACATAGTCCACTGCCACAGGAAGAGAGCAGAAGTTATCTAAAGAGGTTAACGACGAGACAATTGCCTCTGTCACAATATTCTTTTTCAGATGGTCGGGAGAAGGTGATGGATTTGCTTTCAGATAATTGATGTCGACGGGTATTTTTAGCCCAACGTTCTCTTTAAGCCGAGAATCGAATTCAATTGCAGGTTTTAGAGCAGTTCCATCATTACCCAGAGCGCAAGGAAATGTGATAAGTTCCGGGATTTGTATTAGGGATTTAGCCTGAGAGTTCTTTAAGAGTTCGATATGTCCTAAAGATAATGGCTTGATGACACCTGACTCTGGGGTGTACCCGGCTTGATATTTCGCACAGACCGTTTCCAAAGGTCCTCCAAGGTTCATCTTTTTGTCCATCACCTGCATGTGACTGTTTCGACCATCGCCCATGTTCATCGGACCTCTAATAAAACATGCAGTACGTTTTCCACCAAGATAAGTAATAGTGTTTAAGAACTCCACTACTTCTCGATCGTATTCATGAAACAGATTGTACATGATTTCCACCACGTCACTCATATATTTGTAGAATATTTTATCCTTTGATATTTTTCCTCTTCGAAGAAGATCCTGAATTTTGATGCACAGTGGATCAGCCTCTTCTATTCCTACATGCACAGTGAATAAATCGTCACGGTCAATGCTACATGCATCCATGTCACAAGACTGAGGCTTTTCCATGCACGAGGGCTGCGAACAGACTTCTACATCTTCCATTGTATCTGAACTATACTCGTCAGACTGTTCTTCAGAAACCGAGCTATCACGTTCCTCATTGTCCTCATTGTTGGAATCATATTCCATCTCGCTTTCGTTTGAGTCATACGTCCTAGGTGAAAACAGATTTCCGTGCTCTAGTGTTGTCTACAGATACTGTACGTAATTAAGGGACGCTTTCCATTTAATGGCTAGACTGGTTAGACCATAATATCTCTCTCGAAAATTTGGCGAAAATGGGCCTCCTTCTAATTTAATCCAAATTTTCCGGTCAGAAAGGTTCGAAGCCCAAATGTTTTGTGTTCCATTCAATAATTTGACCGTTCTGACTGAGTTAATGGAAAGCGCCCAAGGTCATTTGGTATCAATTCGTGCAAAATTAAGTAACTATACAAGCTCAATAAGAAACTATTATTCAGTTATTTCAATGTCAACATGCACATGCCATTCAATAATACAAATTAAAAGAATACTTAATTTTGATTACTAGAAGTTTTGTAATAATTTAATAGTCTAATGACATCTAATTAGATTAATTACTTTTCACAATCAGAGATGTCAATGTCAGAGTCCACTTCTTCTGTCCGCTTCTGCCTTTTTGAGGTCTCTTCCTCTTGTGTCTTCCGCTTTGCTGCACGTTCAAAAATATCTTTGATGGTCAGCGTGCTCCTTTCTTTATCCTTTCCTAATTCCTTTGATTTACTACACTTAGAGTAGTGATCTAAGAAGATAAATTTAGAAAATACTACATTAAAATATGCACTTGCAATAGTTCTTAGTAAACAACTGTACAATATAAAGCATGTATTGGAATATCACCATTCAGGCATTCATTCAATGTACAATATGACAGCATAAAGCTACTGTACATGTAATCATGTGTCAATAATTTCCAACTTACGTCTATCAAAACTAGAAATTCTTCCCTTATGACCAGCGTCATAACGCAGCTTCAGATTTTTGTTACAAATTCCACAACAAATTTTCCATGGCCACTCTACCAATTTTCCATTCTCCTTAACCAGTTTATGTGTGTTGCACCTGAACAGTTTGCTGCTTTGCCTTTTTGACAGTTCTAGGTAAATAAAAAATAAATAGTTTATCTCAAACTAAGTCAACAGATTCATGCTAGATCATGCTGTGTTAGAAGTTGGCATTTTCCAAGTTCACTTATGTATTCACAAAATGCCATGATTAAATGCAGTATATCAGATCTAGCCCAGCTCGCCTCTAACAATTGCATGGCTCAATTAAAAGAGGAGTTATTTTGTTATTTTTTAAATTGTGATTATATACAGTATAAAGTATTGTTTGTCTGAGATTGACAACCTCTCTTCGAGTGTTACGGTAACTGTTTGTGTTGTTATAAAATAAGTTGAGATATCTGTACAGTAGGAGTTTTAGGATATATTATTTGAGACCGATTTGCCTTATCAAAATGATCCAAAATGTATAATAAAAAAGAAATAATTTTCAATGAGAATGTAATCATAACCGTCTCATCCAGATATTCACATGGTACACATGTGAACTAAGCAATTCTAAGCAGTCGCACATTAATCCACATACTGTACATGCGCTGTACCTTCATTGAGTTTTGCCTCATCCTCATCATTTAAATCATGTGATGCTGATGAATGGGCTGAAGAGGTAGAAGGAAGGATCTTGCTGGGGGTGTCTGCCTTGTCTTTAATGAAAATTGTGGGGCATTTTGGGGTGAAAACAGTTCTTAGTGGATAAATTACAACTGAAAGAAAAAAATTATTATAAGTACTGTAATATCATGACATCTCAATAAATTTGTGATCAAATCTCGCAGCAAGTTAAGGGAGGTTTGTGGATGTCACAAGGGCACAGCCTGAAGGCAAGCCAAAGAGACTTCCACAAACCTGCTGAAGCTAACAAGAATATTTAATCACAAATTTCTTTATGATATGTATATAGTATTTTCATTGTAAAAAACCTCTTTTGGGAATAAGAGCATTCTTTCTTTATATCCATGTATTTTAATGAGGGATATATAGAATAGTGACATTTCCTGGGATACAATATGATCATAGAGGGGGAAAGAATACTTGTTTTACCCATGAACCTCATCTACTGTATGGTTTGGGATGAAAAACAAAACAATTTAACTTGGTTTATAAACAGGTTGTTTTGAGTGCATATAAGATCCCATACTGTTGATACTGAATACTAGAAATATTCAGGCAATTACTCATGACAAGAAATGAATTTTAGTGTTGATATTCTAATTGTTTCAAGTGCTGTAAAGTGTGCCTTCATTGTACCAGAGAGCCGCAGTGTGTACACTCACTCATGGTGTTTACATACTGAGACACTGATCACTGAGACAGACCTACGTTGTAGTTTGTCCTTTCCATATAATATAGAAGGCAACTCCAGTTCTAACTGATAATTGGTCTCTATTGAGATCCTTTCAGTTCTTCCATCTTTCTTTGTCTCCCTATGTGAAAAGACAGGTATATATGTATATATTTCCTATTAATTGTTATCTCTAATATTGTTATAATTGAAAATCCACTATTAAATCTGTTGATGCAGTGATGTTTATTCATTGATTTACACATGATTTTAACATTAAACTTACCTATTCAATTCCACTTGTAAATTTGTGCCTAGACCTAAAGACTTTGCTATGCCTCTAATAGCAGCTTGTTCACTATAAAAATCAATATCAAAAATCAATTTCATATAGACCATATAGTCCATAATAGGAAAATACGTCAAAACATGCTGGACATCAGGACATGTAATGATGTATGATGTAGCATAAATATTATGTAAAATAAATTAAATAATAAAAATCTAGAAGAGAAAAGGCGAACAGTTCTGTTTATAATCATTAACTTCATCCCCTTTATATCTCAAAGTCCTCAAAATATGCTAATTTTAGACGTATAATTTTATTCACGTGTAAATTATGAATTCACGCTCAGTCGCTCACTTCAAGACACTTACCAAACAGTCTCTTTCAATTTGATAATCTGTTTCGCTTCCTTGCTTACACGGCATCTAAATTTATTTTTCTTTCGATAATTCTCCCCTCCTTTTCCTTCTTCATAAAATAATGCCACACAGTCAATAATAACCTCCTCACTTTGACCACTTTGTCTTTCTTCGATTCGACTGTCCGCCATTTGTATTTTGTGCGCAATGTCCACTTTGGATATATATGGATACCTATGGTTATGATCGTCAACCTACCGATCCCTACAAAATCCTCAAGATCCAAAAATATCCTAAACATGTTGAGATTCCAAAACGAGAGCAAGGCTTTCGCGTCCTCGAGCAAAGCAAGGGCGAAGTAAAGAATATTAAGGCAATACAAGGTTAAATTTACCGAATACCGTGTACTAAAATGCCACAAAACCGCGTACCGCAAGATTAAATAAAACCGAAATACCGCTCTTAAAAAATTATATTACTGAAATACCGCATAAAAAATATCTGAAAACCATAATACCGAAAACCCCAATGCCCCCCTCCTCAACTGTTTTAGGGTAAAATGACCATGGCGGTCAACATGGCATATGTGCCAAAAGCTGAATCCGGGACGAAAGTCCTGAAAATGACCCCGCCCTGAAACGGCAGTGTCGACATAGCTCTAACTTCAGAAAACAAAAAGCGATAG
>CACRXK020001728.1:0-50526 GCA_902702795.2 Paramuricea clavata
TATGCAATCTTCCAGTTGGTTCATTGAATATTCCAGTCATATGTACTCTTCGTACCATTTCTTTTGGAATGTAAACTTTCTCACCGATATTGAAAAATCTAAGATAGGTCTAACCGCCCAGATTAGAAAACGAAGGTTTTATTTGCCTCCCTCACACACAACTTCACTTGATGAATCTCTTCCTTCAAACATTTTTCTCTTCCAGTTGTGTAGTCATGCGTTCCAAGAAGCTAATGACCATATGTTGTGCGAACGGTGCATTAATTTACATATCTCCCTCACATCTCAGCAGCAGGACCAAACTTCCGCATCACACATTGCACTTAATTTTGATAATATATTAACCCATTATGGTGCAGGGTTTCCTTCGGCGGTCGTAATCAGTTCCTGCAATATGCTAATGGTAAATTAATACCGCATATATGAAACGGTCTTTTGTCAAAAGTAAAGCGATGATCTTTTAATACCGGTTTTTATTCACACAATAAAGACTGGATTTATTAAGTTAGATCTAAATAACTAGACTGATGTCAAAAACGTACCCCCCCCCCACTTTTCTCACTGGATTTGGACAAATTAGAAAATTGACCTTGAAGAGAACTGGGGGGGACGTGTCCTCCCCAGTCCTCCCCGTGGCGCCGCCACTGACCTTTATCACCATGAGATTTTAATCTTTCCATCTATTTATTATTAATCTATTGAGAATAAATATAGATCTATTAATACATCGTATCCATCCATGCATGATGTTTGAAAGGCATAGCTTAAAAGTTGACGAGTATTCTGCAATCGCTCCGAAAAGAGTTACAAAAAAAGAGTTACAAAAGTAAAGAAAAGCAAGTGGGAATGGCGAATATAACTTAATAAAATATGTCAGATGTCATCACCGCACAAGATATGAAGCCACAATTAGATTTTGACATCTCAACCAAGCAATACAATCAATTTTGAATTAACCAATTACGTGCGCAAGACACGCTGGACAGGCGCATCTAATAAGAAGAGTATCCGCTAAATATTTTGTTTAAGGGCGCGGGTCAATGATGCGTCCGACTATCAATGAGGAGTCCGACTGTCTACGGAAAAAAATTTTGCGTCGCCGCTTCTATGAAGACTAAAAAGTCAACAACCCGAGTAAATGGTGGCGCCAAGTAAAACAATTAGCCGGCCTATCAAAGCCTAATCTTCTAACCAGTGTATTTCATGATGGTGAGTTCCGTTACGGCAAGGATCTGGCTGAGATAATAAATGTTTCTTTTTGCAAATCCACAGAAGCTATCCCATCACTACCAAGGGAACAAATCCGACTTTCTCCCAACACCTCATTTGTTGACTCGACCCTTTACGATTATAGCATCAGTGTCGACTCAGTTGAAAGAGCGTTGGCCCAAATCCAAACGAAAAAATCAATTGGCCCGGATTCAATACCAAACTGGATCTTAAAAGATTTTGCCACCATATTTGCCCCTCCAATCACAAGCATTTTCAATGCCTCCATATCGCAGGGCAGGTACCAACGCTATGGAAAAGTGCGGACGTCATTCCTGTACTGAAAGTCCCAAAACCCGTATCAATTGACAACGACCTTCGGCCGATTTCGCTGACTGCAGTTTTGAGTAAGATCTTGGAAGGTCATGTGTTTGACTGGCTATATCCTTGTGTTTCGGAAATTGTCGAATCTCGACAGTTCGGAAATTTGAAAGGAGTATCAACCACGCATGCGTTGGTCCATTTACTTCACCGCTGGCTCGAAGCCACTGACTCTCAAAAAACAATTGTCCGTTCATGTATGATAGACTTTTCTAAAGCCTCCGATAGAATAGACCACAACATTCTTTTGCTCAAGCTCGAGCAGATGAAGATACCTGCTATTCTTTTAAACTGGTGCGAAAATTTTCTCCGAAACCGAAAGCAGCGAGTAAAGTTGGGAAATACTAAATCCAGTTGGAGAGCTACACACGCTGGAGTACCACAGGGTACAAAACTTGGTCCACTATTTTTCCTTGTCATGATAAATGATTTATGCCTCAATTATCCAATGTATAAGTATGTCAGGGCCGTAGGAAGCTCTTTTCGATTGGGGGGGCTGAAAGCGAGGGCCAAAGGCCCGAGGAAATTTTTAAATTTAGAGTCTCTAAAATGCCATTTCCTGGACTTTGGGGGAAGATTTAACAGAATTCTGATAGTCAGAAAACAGCGTTTTAGTATGTCGAAATTTACAGGAAAGTATGGGCCAGACTGTAGTATTATAAATGCGCGGCGGGAATTTTCGTCGTAAATGGCAGTTGCGCGGAAATGAAGGTAGAACATTTGAGAAAATTTCGAAAATCTGGAGTCTCTAGATGGTCTGAAATGGCATTTTCAGAGTTTTCTTTCGCAAGACCCAACACGCAAAAGACAAAATAAATCATTAGTTCATCAAAAATGTGCAGATTGTGTGGGATTTTCTTGAAAATGCGCGACAGAAATTCAGCTAAAATTTCTACGCGAGGAACGATCTGGAGTATGAGTAATATCTTCATTCTTTGCAGTTTGTCACAGATTAAATGATAAAGTTTGCATGATTTTGAAAAAAGAATGATTATTAGCAAATTATTGGGGGGCTGCAGCCCCCCAGCCCCCCCCGGTTGCTACGGCCCTGTATGTAGACGATAGCTCATCTTACGAAATTCTCTCACACCCTTTTAATACTTCTATTGTTCAAGACCAAGTGGACTCGATTGTGACATGGTCTTCTTATAACCGCATGTTGGTCAACGTAAAAAAAACTAAAGAGTTCCGAGTCTCTTTTCTGAAAACACCTCCTACCCTTGACCCAATTGTCATAGGCGGTCAGCCTCTGGAACTTGTGAAATGTTTTTAAACTACTTGGAATCTATTTGACATCCGACTTATCCTGGAACACCCATGTGGAATATATGTGTGGAAAAGCCAGTAAACGTCTCTATATCTTACGCATCTTGAAACGAAGTGGTTTTTCGGTGAATCACCTACGTAAAGTGTTCTGCTCTTTCATTCGGCCAATGTTGGAGTATGCGTGCTCAGTTTGGAGTTTCTCCTTGACCTTAGCAAACAACGAGGATATTGAACATATTCAAAAACGTGCCTTAAAAATCCTCGTGCCAGGAAAATCATACAAGGAAGCTATCGCAGAACTAAATCTCGAATTATTAAGTGAAAGAAGAAATGAAATCTGCAAACGATTTTACAACTCTGCTTTGCAGCCCACCAGCAAGTTGAGAGAATTAATCCCGGAACAGAGACGAATTACGTACTCCTTGGGTCACCAATGTAGTTTTGAACTTTTTAAGAGTAGGACTATGCGTTTTAAAAATAGTTTTATACCTGCATGTGTTAAAATTTGGGATGACCACCCATTTTAATAATCCTAGTTAGCTAGTTCCTTTTACAAAATAGTACTTAATGTAAACATACGTATTTTAAATATTCTAGGTAATATTTACAAAGTATTGTATTTTCAATAATAATAATATATATTCGTAATAAAATGCCATTTGTGTATATCAGAAAAATTATATTTTTATACTGTATAATATTGCTGTTATTCTTTTACTTGATTCATGCATGGAGGCTATTATCTGCCCCAAAAAGGACAGCGCATGCATGTGTATTGCCCGAGGCATGCAGACCCACTCTCCTAAAATTTTCAATAAAAACGATGAACTACATTCAAAGATAAATCACAGACAGTTTTACTGTTTTAGTTTTATTACCTGTTAAGTAGGCATTCTATCTGTTTACACATTGACACTTGCCATTGGCTTGTAAACTTGTGATATAGTTACTTTTGAAAATTATCAACCTTCATTCCTTCAACAAAACAAGACGCGTACAATTTCAAGTAAATCGGTTCAAAGCCTATCAACATTTGCAAACAACAATTAACAAATTTTATGGCATATTTTTTGTGTCAACTAACATCTAGTCGGACCGATTTGATACGAAACATTTTCAAAGCATGCGATTTTCTAGCTTTAATTGTTGACTTGACTATTGACAAAATTTTAAAATGTTTTAATTTGTAATTAAACAGCTAACAGAAAAACACAAAAATTAGCAAGCATTTCGATTCCGAACCATGCATCGCAAAAATGACGAAATATAATTTAGATCACTTTGAACCACTCCTTGTAATGGAAGTGTAACGTTCTTTGTGGAAGCATGCAATTTGATACTCTGCCCTCCCGCGTTAGCCAACATATTTTTGTAAAGTCACGTGACCAGCCCCAACCAGGGTCTTTCCCATAGGTAAGCCCCTGTGTACGAAGTTGGACTGAGCGTTCGGGAGTAGTAAAGGGAGGGGTTCTATTGGGCTCCTTCGGTTCTCCATTAAAAATGAAACTACATGTATATGAAACATTTTAAACAGAACTAAGCAGTTGCTAAGCCCAAGTTAAAATCGTTGTCATGCAACGCCGCTGTTATGGTCGATGTTTGCTTGTTACAGAGTCATTAAAAAGTGATTAACCCGCCCACCTTGTTTGGATATATACACTTTTTTACCCAGCGAGCTTGAGACAGGAAAAAATACTAATGATATCCTAAGATACTGTATGATATCCTAAGATATTGATATCCTGAGATATTGATATACTAAGATACTGAACGATGTCCCAAGATATTGATATGTTAAGATACTGTAGGACATATTAATTAAGATACTGCATGATTCGACCCTTAAGATATTGACATCCTAAGATATTGTATAATACTTGGAGCCAATCTCGACAGGCTTGGATCCAGTCTAAATAGCTCGTAGCCGAGTTCTCAATAGCTCGGAGCCACTCTAGATAGTTCATAGTCCTGACTACAGTCTAAATAGTCATGACTATAGTCTTATAGTCATGACTATAGTCTTAATATAGTCATGACTATAGTCTAAACAGCCATGACTATAGTCTAAATAGTCATGACTATTTAACAATTAGACAACGAGGCCGAGTTGTCTATAAGCGAATAGTCAACGAGGCGAAGCCGAGTTGACTATTTGCTCATAGACAACGAGGCCGAGTTGTCCAATTGTTTTAGTATGAACTTTAACATTAATTTACAACTAGGCTGCAAACACAATACAAAAATACACAAAAAAACATTATAAAACCATTAAAGGTAAACAAATATTTCAGTTTTTGTTCGCGTAAAATGTTTTACAAAATTCAGTTTTAATTTTAAAATTTAATTGAGTGTATGTTATTTTGTCTATTTTCTTACCCTTAAAAATTGCCATTCCATTTTTTTGTTGCTTTTTCGTGTTTTTTTTTAGTACAGAATTGTTCAACAAGTCGTCCAAAAAATCATCAGACACTTCGGCAAAAGTGCAAAACGCGAATTTTCCGCCATTTTGAATTTCTATTAGTAGGCTATCACTAATAGCCTACTAGTAGCGTAGCCAATCAGAAGCCACGATTTGTGATAGCCTACTAGTAGGTTTATACTAAAGTCTTAATAGTCATGACTATAATCTTAATAGTCATGACTATAGTCTTAATAGTCGTGACTATAGTCTTAATGGTCATGGCTAGGGACGATATTATGGCATGAGTGAGCGCAGCGAACAAGGAACATTATATCGTCCCTCAAGCAGCATGACCATTAAGACTATAGCCATGACCATTAAGACTATAGACATTACTATTAAGACTATAGTCATGACTGTTAAAACTATAGTCATGACTATATTAAGACTATAGTCATGACTATTAAGACTATAGTCATTACTATTAAGACTATAGTCATGACTGTTAAGACTATAGTCATGACTATATTAAGACTGTAGTCATGACTATTAAGACTATAGTCATTACTATTAAGACTATAGTCATGACTGTTAAGACTATAGTCATGACTATATTAAGACTATAGTCATGACTATTAAGACTATAGTCATGACTGTTAAGACTATAGTCATGACTATATTAAGACTATAGTCATGACTATTAAGACTATAGTCATGACTATTAAGACTGTAGTCATGACTATTAAGACTATAGTCATGACTATTAAGACTATAGTTACGACTATTAAGACTATAGTCATGACTATTAAGACTATAGTCATGACTATTAAGTCAGGACTAACAACTATCTAGAGTGGCTTCGAGCTATTGAGAACTCGGCTACGAGCTATTTTGACTGGTTCCAAGCCTGTCAAGATTGGCTCCAAATATTATACAATATCTTAGGATGTCAATATCTTAGGGGTCGAATCATGCAGTATCTTAATTAGTATCTCCTACAGTATCTTAGCATATCGATATCTTAGAATATCGTTCAGTATCTTAGGATATCAATATCTCAGGATATCAATATCTTAGGATATCATACAATATCTTAAGATATCATACAGTATCTTAGGATATCATACAATATCTTAAGATATCATTATACAGTATCTTAAAATATCACACAGTATCTTAGGATAGCATACAATATCTTAGGATATCATACAGTATCTTAGGATATCAATATCTTAGGATATCAATATCTTAGGATATCGTTCAGTATCTTAGGATATCAATATCTTAGGATAATAATCCCCGAGCCGACGGCGCGAAGCGCCGTGCGAGGGTACTAATTCTGCTCGGCTATTTACACCTGGGTGTTTGAAAACATAGCGAAGTGCAAAGTTGTCCTCCATTACGTGTGGACGGTCTTAGACGTTATGCGCGTGCGCGAGCAAAGGTCGCTGCCAGCGACCTTTGCTCGCGCACGCGCATAACGTCTAACTCGCTGCTCGCACAAAAAATATTTTCATTTTGCAAAGATGCATTTCGCTGTTTTGCAATATATTTTTTGCTTTTAACTGGAAACAAGCCTGCCGTTTCATGAATTAGTGGCTGTCAACCGTGAAACAAAGTGTGAAAGGCATGTATAGTTCACGAATTTTGTCGAAGATGAACCAGATGGTTTTTAAAAGTAAATTTAGTCGTTGTCTTGGCTATGTTTGGGACTTTGATAAGTGTTATAAACATTTCAGTATTAAAATTCCATACCGTACTTGATTCGTGTTTTCGATTTCATTCATAAATCTGCGAAATTTTTACGCCATCCTTAACTCAGTAAATAATATGCTTTGGTATGCAAGCTGGTATTTACATGAAATTGTATAAATGTAGTGATTAATAATGTTGTTTATCTGGGGCAATTAATACAACGTATCGTGTTTTTATGTGTGTTTATTTATGGTCGTTTACGTAAACTATAACCTATACTTAAACCTATAACTCAACTAGGGATCCAAGGATAGTGCAGAGTTTCAAAGACGGACGCTATAAGACATGCTTATAAATTGAATAGCTTTGCAAGCGTGGTTTATAGCCTTAATCACATGTTGCAGTACCTGGCGGAACTGTTACAACAGTAAAAAGGCTAAGATCTGGTTTAAATATACTAATATAACTAATATAATACTTTACGGATGAAGAATAACGAGAGTTACGTAATATAATTTATTTCCTCATATAATATTATAGTGACAAGGCGTAATTTCTGTTATTTTGTAAAGTTTGAAATTGAAAGACACCGCAATATCCCCACAAGGCTACTGATATGCTAAACTTATTTAAATCTATGATTATTGCCAATGCCATTATCATTTTAGCGCCCATATTGTAAATTTGACTGTTGTCCCAGTCACAACTTTACTTGAAATAGCTGTATAAGATATGCTCTGAATAATAAGCACTACAACGTTGCATTCCATTACAAAAAACATAAATCTAAAACACGGAAACGTAAAAAAGAGGCGATTTTATCCAAATCCGATTTTATCCAAATCCGTTTCGCAATTTAACTCCATACCCGTTCCGTGGATCCGCTCCGTTTCGCCTCCGCTTTCGCATTTTAACCTAATTGTGACATGTCACAATAACAAGCTCACTGACCTTTGAGTTATTTTGAAGGTCACGTTGTGTTCATGCATGATTCATTTTCAGCTTTTCGCATGCAATCAATATTTCAATGGTTTCACAGTTATAGCAGTGTTTATAGCAGTTCTGACAAGTTTTGATACAGATAAATTCTCGATCGTAAGATAGAGTTCACGTTGCACTGAACACGAGTTTGCACCATTGTGCTATATAGGTGTGTACAGTAAACCAAGTTTTTCTCAATATTTATGTCCGAAATGTTTATACATTTGAAAACAACACAAACTGATATCGGCAGTTGAATTCCCGTAAATCTGAATGCATAAGTCATAACGTCAATTTATATAGTGCGTAGTATCTCAAAGATTTTCTCAATAATATATAATACACGTCTGAAATGTTTATACGGTTGAAAACAACACTGCTAGCTCTGCACAATGAATATAACGTCAAACTGATATCGGCAGTTGAATTCCCGTAAATCTGAATGCATAACATCAATTTATATATTGCGTAGTATCTCAAAGATTTTCTCAATAATATATAATACACGTCTGAAATGTTTATACGGTTGAAAACAACACTGCTAGCTCTGCACAATGAATATACCGTCAAACTAATATCGGCAGTTGAATGCCCGTAAATGCGTAATGCATAACATCAATATATATTGCATAGTAGGCTACGCGATCTCAAAGATTTTCTCAATATAATACTCATAATACACGTCTGAAATGTTTATACATTTTGAAGACAACACTGTCTCGCTGCTTCCTAGCTCGGCTGTATAATGAATATACCCCCAAACTAATATCGGTACTTAATTGATGCCCGTAATGCATAACATCGATTTATACATTGCGTAGAGTCTCAAAGATTTTCCTCCATAAATTAATACACATCTGAAATGTTTATACATTTCAAAACAACACTTGTCTCGCTACCTCCTAGCTTTGTATAACGAATATACCGTCAAAATACTATCGGTATTTAATTGAATGCCCGTAATGCATAACATCAATCTATATATTGCGTAGATTCTCAAAGATTTACTCAATATTCACATCTAAAATGTTTATAATTTGAAAACAAAACTGTGTCGCTCCAGCGCTCGTTCTTAGCATCGTCTCGCCATCGTGATCTACGGCTTGATAGCGCATGCGCATTTGCGTTCATAAAGAAAAAATGGGTTTTCCGGGGGAAAGATCCTTCACACAACATGAGAAGCGAATGTTATAAAATCACTACCAACATAAATCGTATACACATAATACACCCCCCCGGAAAGTTAACACTATAACTGACTGACTGACTGATGTGAATTTTCCCACTCATCACAATAGTGCACAGTTTCAAAGAAACTCTGCACTAAAAACTAGCTTCTGCCTATAAAGCAAATGTCTTTTGCCGTATTTCAGTTTCCCCTGGCCCTGCAGTTTCATGACAAAGTTTCAAAACATGTAAATAAATTAAAATACTTAAGAAATGAAGACGTCATGGGCGGTGCTAAGTGCACCGCCTATGGGCGGTGCTAAGTGGGCTGTGCTAAGTGCACCGCCTAGAACCCATAGATATCTTATATACACTAGATAGTGCATCTAATTATTCTGCAATTCAAAAATTGAAGCCGTGATTGCAGTCTTAGGTCGTTCCCATGAAATTAAAAGATTCGTATGTTTCCTATTTCTTAAACAGGGAACTTAAACATTAAGTTAACCCTATTCCAAATTCGTTTTTAAAATATTCAAATGATGAAAGTTAATGTTGTTTTTAAGCGTGTATTAGCAAGTGGGAACGACAAACATGGCCGCCATCTATTGAAATGGGGGTAACCGCTGGAATATTCTTGGCTTCAATTTTACTAAAAGAGATGCGCTATCTAGTGAATATAAGATATCTATGCTAGAACCCCTCTTCCCTATGCTACTTTCGGGTAATCGAAGACGAACTGATGCTCGGAGAACGTTGGGGCCCGGAAGTACTGAAAATTCGGGGCAGCTCGCTCATGAGCTATAATGTCTAGTCCAGCATGAAATTGTAGGACAAAATCGCTGCGGAAATATCGATCTGGCCTGTCTTAAGGTACGTTTACCGCACGCTGTGATTGGTCGTGTCTGATATATTCGTACTTTGGTGTGTGCAAATCACTGCTGACGCCGCAATGCTCCAGTTGCGTTTAGTTTGTGGCGACTTTGGCATGCGACAACATTACCCTTTAACTCATGCGCTTATTCAAAATGGTTCATTGCCGTATTGCATGCCTGTGCGACGTAAAGTATTGAAGGTATATGCTGCTTATCTTTGTTTTAGGTTTTTTACTTTCATAATAAAGAAATTGCGTCACAAAATCTACTAGTAAGTAAAATTGTGACGCGTATTTTACTGTATGATGTTTGATATGTCCCCTGAAAATGACCAACAATATTTTGACATTCCATCTTAGTTGAGTGGCATGGTTGTATTCTTATGTTTTTGTACCAAATTCTCAGCTGTATACATGAAATTGTTTTGGATTTATTTAAGCTAACCATTGAATTGTTTCATGTAAAATACAAGATTAAATTACCTTACAACTGTAGGAAATATTTCGCCAGACCAAACGAAAACAGTGTCAAAAGCGAATGTAAAAAATCCTTTCCCTAACGTTCCACCAATTACACGACCAACAAGGTAATCTGAAATTAGTCATAGACATAGAGAGAAAACCTGAACAGTCAAGCAATAATTAATAACATGCTCCATGTCGTCTTCCTGTAATGTACTATATACTATAGAGTCAAATCTTAAATTTTTAAAGTCCGCTATCTTAAATTGAAGTCGGCTATCTTAAATTACCTAATAACATCATCTGACAACCAACAAAAAATTATTTGACAATGTAAGGCGAGGCACTCTTTGATGTTCATACTTTTTATGTTCATTATTAATATAATGGAACATTATGGTTTTGGTGCAATTTTTATTCATGGATTCATGGACAACCATAAGTGTCACATGCATTTGTAAATTTAAGTAACTATGTTAGTATAGATCATTGATTGAGATTTTGGCGTGTGTTTTTATCTTAACCAATGATTTTAGAAAGTTTTCTCATTTTATAAAGAAGATTGCTAATCATGGCTTCCGTATTTCTCGTTCGTGGAAGACCAACAACTGAGGGTAAATCAAAAAGAATATCGTTGACAAGTTCAACCATACTAGAACAACCGTCCTTTGGACGGAAAGGAAGAAAAGCCGGAGAATACAGCCCCCCCTCCCACTTTACGAAAATATCCCAAAGTCTCAAACAATCTATATTTATAGTAGTTTTGTTTGTGGAAACACCACGTAAATATATTACTGCAAAGCTTTCGATCCGTAAGCCCGGATGTTCATCAGTGCTAATAATATGTTTATTAAGATTAGCACTGATGAAGATCCGGGCTTACGGATCGAAAGCTTTGCAGTAATAAATTTACGTGGTGTTTCCACAAACAAAACTATTATCTGTTTTAACACCATGCAAACATACAAAGAACTAAATATGTATTTACCAAAAATTTCATGAAATGAGCGGCTTTGTGAAATCGAGAGCCGTTTCAAAATTGTATTCTTTTTTTATACACCCTGTATATATATAATAAAACTATGTCTGGTATGATAAGCATGGATGATCAGATTCAATACCTGTCCTATCGGTACCAGAAGGAATCAATGAAACTATGAAGCAGCAAATTCCACCTATGATCATGGTCACAATAGTTGATTTTTTCCGTCCATACCTAAGCAAACCATGATTAGGATCTGAATTAGTTCGCTTAGAATATGCAAAATATTCTACGTTTAACTAAGTTTTTATTAAATTACTAAACTATAATCAAACTTATTTGCACGGTAGCTATCCATTCTCTCTATAAACAGTATCCTAATGAGTCCGGTAAAGACATTACCTAATATTATACCTCAAATTCAAATTGTCCAATGAAAAAACAGCATTTGTACCACGTGATAGTGTGATTTTTACGGTATTTCACTCAAATTCATGATTTCGCAATCCAGCGTGGGATACTAGTGGGATATTATAGTATCCCACGCTCACGCGCGACGCGTGGGCACCACGCTCTAAAACAATATGGCGTTCGCGAGCTGTTTTTTGTATTAATTTTCTTACATAACTACAGAAGATTTATTAAGTAAACCAAAGATTTCAACACGTATGTTACATTCAACGATCCAAAGGATACTTGCTCAAATATAATAAAGAGGAAACGTCAAAAACTCAGGTATAGATAAGAAATTAAAAATTGTATTCGCGTAGTTATTTAATAGTATTCAGCAAGTTTTAAAGTTTATTCTGAACTTAATAGACTCTTAGTGAGTTCTTTAACTTTCGGTATAATATATCATTTATAGACCCTCCGCTCGGGGGATTCGACGATATTTCCCTCAGTCATGATATTTTCCTCGGGGCAAAGCCCCTCGGAAAATATCATCACTTCGGGAAATATTACGCCGAATCCCCCTCGCTCCGGGTCTATAAATGATAAATATAATATACGTGGGAATGTTGAGTAATATTATATCTCAAATTCAAATTGTCCAATGAAAAAACAGCATTTGTACCGCGTGATAATGTGATTTTTACGGTATTTCACTCAAATTCATGACTTCGCAATGCAGCGTGAGACACTATAATATCCCACGGCAGATCCACCGTGGGATATTATAGTATCCCACGCTCACGCGTGACGCGTGGACACCACGCTCTGAAACAATATGGCGTTCGTGAGCTGTTATCAGTAATTTCGTCCAGAAGATTTGATTTAACCAAAGATTTTCAAGACGTATGTTACCTTTAATGATCCAAAGGATACATGCTCAAATATTTTAAAGAGGAAACGTCAAAAACTCAGGTATGCATAAGAAATTTAAAATTGTATTCGCGTAGTTAATATTCAGCAAGTTTTAAGTTTATTCTGAACTTAGTGAGTTCTTTAACTTTCGGTATAATATATCATTTATAGACACTCCGCTCGGAGGATTCGACGATATTTCCCACGATATTTCCCTAATAACATCACTTCGGGAAATATTACGCCGAATCCCCCTCGCTCCGGGTCTATAAATGATAAATATCCCACTAGTATAGCAGCGAGACGCCATGCGTGGTGACTGAAAAACGCGTGAGTTAACACCCGAATCAATGGCAGAAAATCCTATAATTCTGTTTTTGGAATACATACAAATTAAGGAATTTGGAACCTGTTTTCCTCATGTCGTAGGTTTGGTATAGACAAGTGAGGTAATAAACAGTGTTACAGCTGTTTCACGTGATACGCGACCAGTTCACGCAAAAGGCTGAGAGCTAGTAATATTTGTTTTCAGTGGCGTAGCCAGCCCGACAATTTAGTCCCGCTATGCAAATTCAAAATTATTATCATTATTCATTTCTTTAGAAATTGATTGTTTTCACAGTCAATGAATATGGAAATATTTGCATAGCGGGACCAAATAGTCGGGCTGGCTACGCTACTGTTTGTTTTTGACATTTAGCCGCGGTCACTAATTCAATATCAGAAACGTCAACAGACCTGCACGTTGTGTGGGCGATTTATAGAATGAATCATTCGATCCGTCAAATAATTGGTAAGGGGCAGACCATTAGAATTTTGAGAGTGGAAAAATTGCTCTCGGAAGGAAATTGTTTTTTTAGTAGCATTTTCTTGTGAAATAGCTGTGCATGCATTTTTTTCTCATCTTGACTCAAGCACTGCAATATTTTTTTCTCATATTTAAATTTTTCTCGATTTCCCCAATGATCAAGACAATGTCACACTGTATACAACCTCAACTGTTGTGGGAATGTTAATGCGGGTGGACAGTAATAATATGATATTAGGAGGTACGATACCATACGAATCATTAAAGTAGAGAAAACTCTACTTGGCCCGACTGAGATTCAATCTCAAGATAATTCAGTTTCAAAATATCAGAAACCCTTGAAGTACCATCTTTTAACGACATGCTAGTACAATCAAAATAGAAAATAGGTCAGAAAAAATTAGTAAAAAGCCAAAAATTGGCGTATGCACTCTCTTCAGCAACCTTGATAACATACTAAAAGTCCTCATGTATCCTCTTGGAGCTTTCTCTATTATGACAAGTTTTTTGTTCGATTTCCCTATTGAACTCCTATATATTATTAAAAAAGTGAAATTTGAGATTCATTTATAGGAACGATAAGTTACATCATTAGAAAACTTACAAAAAACTACATATAAGACATTTAAACGGCTACCTTGATTTTGCAAGTTCTTCTTGAGTTTTGAGCTGTTGGAAACGTGTTGTCAGACTAGTACCCAGGATTTTTGCCAGATTTTGGCCTATTTTTCACATTTGGAACAGCAATAAATCGAAAACCGCTTGAAAAATTTAGGTGACTGTTTAAATGTCTAAAATGTAGTTTTTATGAGCTTTCTAGTGATGCGAGTAATTTTTATTACGAGTCAACTTGAAATTTCACGTTTTTTAACAATATGGGAGTAGTAGGGAACTGCGAAAAAGACCTTGTCATAATAGAAAAAGCTCCACGAGGATACATGGGGACTTTTAGTATATTGTTCAGGATAGTTAAATGAATGCATCTAACAATTTTTCAGAGCTGTAGACTCGAGTCATGTGACTTGGACTCTTATCTCATATACGAGGAGGTGCGTTCAATCTCGAACCCACCTGCTGACGTAAGTTTAGGGGGTGGGTTCGAGATCGATGTTTTGGCGGCGGCCATTATGAAGCAATTTAAACAAATTTCAGATGAAGATTTAAATGAAACAATAAATTAACTGTTTTTAATTGTTTTATAATTATTATTTTTTTTATTTTGTGTGATGAAAATGAAATATTCTGTATTCAAAGTGGAAAAAAAGAAAGATGGCCGCCGAAATTTGTTCGGCACGAGCAGGTTTATATAAATCTTGGCATTGTTTTCGCAGAATGTGTTCACTTTCTCTTTTCAAGAATAAGGAAGTATTATAGAGAATTTTTTTTAGCTTTAATTTAAGCCTAAGTTTGTTTGTTTGCGTAGTATATTGGTGGCTAAAATGTTCGTTATCCAAACACGAAAGTATATATTAAAAAGTAAAATGCGTATAAAATTCTTCAGTATTTTTTAGTATTTTACCGAAATGGCATGTGATAAAAACCAAACATACTTGCAGGTTCGGTGAATCCGGGATTGGACGCACCTCGGGTGGCTGGAACTCGGCCTCGGTGCGTCCAATCCCGGACTCACCGAACCTGCAAGTATGTTTGTTATAGAGTCGGACTCGAGTCGCAATTTTTGTGACTTGTGACTTGACTTGTTAAAGAGATTGATGACTTGTGACCTGACTTGGACAAAATGACTTGTGAGTTGTGACTTGACTTGGACTTGCAAGAAATGACTTGTTACCAACGCAAGTCAAACGTAAATATCTAGTGAAAATCAAGTTTTCCAAAATCTTTGTGTTGATCGATCGATCGACGATTGTCGTGTTGTAAAATTTGGGCAACGACCTTAGTACATATCACTGGCATCGACAGAATTTGTGCCGGCGTATTTTCTGACAAAGCGTTTTTTTCGCGATTTCGTGGTAAAATTTCTGACATAAAATAACGACGCCATATTTGCATATTTTGCCGTTTTGCGTGGGAAAACACGGCCACATGTGGCGATACTGATGACTTGTGACTTGACTTGAATTGACTTGCCACTCGGAATGACTTCTAACTTGACTTGACTTGGATTTAGACAAAATGACTTTTGACTTGACTTGAACTCAGACCAAATGACTTGTGACTTGACTTGGACTTGCAACATAGGACTCGTTAACAACTCTGCAATTTTTAGCTTTTTACTATTTGTTTTCCAACCTTGGCCTAAAATGAGCTAAAATTACTGAACTATGCTCCCAACTTGACCTCTAGCTCAGCATTGGCCTCGGAAACCGAAGGACGTGGGTTCGGATCCCAGCCAAGTAGAGTTTTCTCTACTTGTATGGTTTGTCACTCGGAGCAGCTCCTAATATCATGTATACAACTTTTTTAGATAAAAAAACCAATGGGAAGGAATCCCTTTCCCAGACGTGTGAGGGAGCTGTTCCCGGGTAGTTCTTCTCTTGCAGGCCATGATACTATCAACCACGAACCATTGCCACGGATCTTTCAAGCATAATGGTGGTTTGAAAAAAACGTCAGAGCATAAAGCTGATAGCTGAAGTTGTTTATATATTAAGTAGAGCAGTGGCGTAGCCAGATTTCCCACCAGGGGGGGGATCAGGGATGGGGGCACCTCAAACAAGATGAAAACTGAAAAGAATGAAACAAAAGTACTCTACGTACAGGCTCCCCCAATAAGTTTTGTTTAATTGTAAAACTGCAAATACGACAAACGTTAAATTGAACAAAAGGTATAACAACGGTGTATATAAGGAGTAAAATATTCACAATCAACCACTCAGCGACACATTAACCTACTTACTAAGTTTGCCTTGTGACGTGGTTTGCCAATAAAGTAAAACCCTGCACGACCAACTTGCTTGTTGTTATTTTGATAATCAAAGAGGAATGCCCCGAATAATGGTAGGTTAATTTACCAAATTCTCCTTAGTTGTTGAATGCACGTTAATCGTTGCGGAACACCTTCGATCAAGACTCAAGAGACTACAAATGGAGCCAACAGGACGCGAGATTTGACATTTCCAAACACAGAAAAATTTGAGTAAAGAAAGTTAGCGCGCGTGTTTTAACCAAGGAAAAAGCCCTCGGTTGGTGTTTTAACCATGAATTTTCCCAGCGAGGAGCAATAATTTTGCCATGGGTGTCCTCCTCTAGCTACGTCACTGAAGTAGAGTTACATTCTTTTAAAATAGAAAATATTTTCTTTAATATTCTGTTATTACCAAAGGATGAGCGATTGAATTGGTATTGTGGGCTTGCATGTATACAGTTCAGTTAACAAAATAATAAACTTGCAAGATTTTTTCTTAACCACACAGACCCTGTACGATACTACGATATTATTTTTTCGAACTTTCTCGGTATGGGAAAGGTATGACTTTGTATCTCAGTCTGCAAATTTTTTTTTCAAAATCTTCCAACACCCCCGCCCCCTCCCCTCAAAATCGAATGATCCGCCCCTAAATAGTTGATAGAAAATTGTGCTTAAATTGAGAAATAAGTACATATTTTTAACGACTTATTATTCTATAAATAGCCGAGCTTTGTTCCGTTTATGGCGTTTCTTTTGTTGAATTAATTAGTTACCGTGCCTAAATGTCAAAATTAACTATAATTGCTCTCGACCTTTTTGTATAAGGTGTGTGCTTATCCCTTGAAACTGCTGTAATAGCTACATATGTAGGGAATTTTGAAGCGGGTGTATACATCCAGATACTTAAGCGAGTATAAGTTGTACCTTTCTAGGTTATCAATAGCCAGAGCATTTGCGGGAAACTCAACGAGACTGATGACGACAAAATTGAGGTACATGCTGCCACCAAGATCGCTTGCACCATATGACGCTCCAAAGTATCCCATTCCAATAACGAACCTTGAGATACCAAATGAAGAGAACTAATTATATTAAATTACTATTAAGTCCTTGTAGTCAAATACTGTGCATGGATACTCAATATGAAATATGTAAGTTTCCATGGGACAGTGAAAAAGAAATATCCATTTGCTGCACGTACTGTCGATTAATTACAAAACAATATAAGGTAGGATACTCTCTTGAGAAAGAATAATCTTCAGTTAATTATGTCTACTATAGTTCAGCTAGTACCTAATGAACCGTGACTTATTTAACAAATATAAAACCGGCATTTTCAGTGTTGATATACAGTTATATCAACACGAGTGGAAATTGGGAAAACGAGAAATTGTGTGGAAACACGACGCCTGAAGGGCGGAGTGTTTTCACACAATTTCGAGTTTTCTCAATTTCCACGAGTGTTCAGATATAACTATATATCAATACGGAAAAAATGTTTTATATTTGTTTTATAATATAGCACAAAGAAATATATAAAGCCAAAAATAAATTTTCCGACGTTTCCGTGTTGACTTACGATTTTAGAACGGCAACCGCGACGGCGACGGCCAAAACAAACTCCTTCGTATTATTATTAATAAGCTTTATTTGCATGACCTAATTACAGGTATTGCTAGGCGTAATGGAAAATATATAAGAGTTAACTGGTATAAAAACTACTTTAACTAACGGAAAACAATATACTGCTATTTACATGTATAATATACCAAATAGGAAGGATATATGACAGAACAAATATCAAAATTTAAGAAAGGATTAGAAAGAGTGAATATAGAAAAAGGGAAAGGAAAGTTAGATAATATATAGACACTTGTGACTTCTGGTTTAAGGGCTGTTGTCTCTGATATAAAAACATTTCGAAATATGTTCCGAAAATAGACCTGTTATCACAGGGTCATTCAATGACATAAGATCACTTAATAATTTTCTCTTTAATTCATCAGTGATGCTCATTTGGAAATAGTTGTTTAGGATGTTGCGCGAGTTATTTCGCAAATTCTGGTATTTTTCACATTCAAATGAGAAATGAAATTCGTCTTCAACTGCAAGTTTATCGCAGTATTTACACAGTCTCTCCTGTCGAGGTACATCGCTATAACGACCGAACTCGATTTCTAATCTATGATTACTTATACGAAATTTTGAGAACAGTCTTCTTTGGTTAGGGTCTTTAATGATATTTAGATATTCTTCTAAGTTACAGTGTTTTTTAAATGTAGAATAAAATGACAATTTACTAGAGTTTTTAATTTGATGTTTCCAAAATGATGTGTAGTTATCTTTAATGGTTTTTACAAAATCGTTTATGTTTGTATCCTGGACAAATTTTTCAATATCTATTGTATCTTCGATATTGGGATGAAACTTTTTAATAATGCTTGCAGCATTAAAATAGAATGAATCTTTACCGTTTGAGTAAAGTCTTTTTGATAGGTAAAAAGTTTGTTTCGCTATACTTGTATCTGGTAATTGACTAAGGTGGTTAATGTAAGAAAATAATCTTTTGAATATGGGTATTAATAGAGGGAATTTACCTAATTCACCCCTACTAGCGATATTGCTCGCTTTTCTGTTCACACCTAAATAGAGTTTGCAAAATGTCAGATGTGTTTTCTCAGTACTAGTTTTGTCCCATTTAGTAAAATCGTTGTTACCATAGGCTCCCCAAACCTCAGAATTATAAAGCAAGATTGGAGAGACTATGCCATCAAAGATTTTTATGGCAAGTTTTGGTGTAAGTTTCTGAAAATCAAGATTTTTTCGTATTTTAAATAAGGCATGCATAGCCTTTTCACTCAGTTGTTGAGTCGCAACTGAAAATTTAGTGTTAGGAGTTAGTTTTAGACCGAGATAAGTGTATTCGTTTGTAATATCAATACGTTTATCTCCCAAGAAAAAGTCGAGTGATTGTAGTTTAGAGTTATGTTTTTGTAGAGTCATAACTTTAGTTTTTTTCAAATTAATATTCATTACCCATTTTTTGCTCCATTCATTGAGGGAGTCTAAACAGTTTTGGAGACCTTCAAATAGATGGTAGTCGATAGTTTGTCGTATATTATCAATCGTATGAATTTAATACAGTCTTAGAAGTTGAAAACATGGATTTTATGGTTGGGAAGAGTTGTGCTAAACACCGTTTGAAGTTGCACTTGTTGTGGCTTGGAATGCAGCCGTTGTATCAACACGTGAAAATCTGTGATTTGGCGTTGTAAACAGAGCGAGGACAATGTCTAAATTATTCATTTATTGTAGTTACTCAATTCGTCTCAATGATCTATTGTATTGGTAGCCGTTGCCGTCGCGGTTGCCGTCCTAAAATCGTAAGGTCTCTATTGAGTTATATCAACACTGCTCTTAGCCAATCAGCGTTCAGAATTTGCAAATGCTATATTATAAAACTATTTAACAATTCTTAGAATAATTATATATGTGGTTAAAACTGAATTATTCAGTCAACACCTATAGCTATCCGTAGGCCGCTTTCATCATCTCTTGTCTGCATCCGAATCTACGTAATTCAAAGCAGACAAGAAAACATGAAAACGTTTTGTTTTAGACTATTATGCACTAGTCAATTGAAACCCCGGCCCCCCGACCCCGGGACAAGGTGGGGAATTAACGGGGGAATGGCCGTGGATTAACGCGGTCTTAATGCACCACTTCCCTCCGGGGTACAGGGTAAATAACAAATCAATTTATTAGCCGGGACAATAGCCGGGACTTTAACGCGCGGCTGATATGAAAGTGGACTGGAACGATTTTATCCTCGTGCCGAACATGGCGGAATCTTCGAAATCAGAGAATTGTTTCCTCATGGTTTTTCTTAAAAAAAGGGAATATATTTTCACTTTTTATATATTCCTGATGATGACTGCAAGATACTCGAAACGTAGATTATTCAGTATCTTTTGATGCGGATCAAAGTTTAAGATCAAGACTGATTGCCTTCACATGTTGTGAACATTTTATTCTTCAACGATTTCCCATTTCCCAAGACATGAAAATTCGCAAAGTGCCGGGGCAATAGAGGCAGTAACTTTAACAGTCAATATTCTTCCGGTAGCGGGGAAATTTCCAAAATTTAACATTGTCAAAATGTTAATTTCCCCGCCCTATCCCGGGGGTCGGGGGGCCTGGGTTTCGTCCTTTTGTCCTTACCATACAAAACCTTGAATAAGAACATTAATTGTCACAGACCAACTCGAGAACAAAGCTAAACAACTTAAGTTTTTCTTTGGCACGGTTGGTATCTTTAAACTTCCTTCAAGATAGTCCTTCTTATTCGCTTTAGCTATTTGTCGCAAGCTTTCCTCAGCTTTCCCGATTTTATTATGCGTTAAGTACCAACGGATGGACTCTGGTGTGAACCTAAATACAAATAAGTAGATACTTTGAATACCATCAGTTCAATCATTATCACCGTAACATCAGTATCGATTAGAACTTTATTTATTTTGAATAAGTTTGCTCCAAAAGTTGAAAAGATCAGCTATTGAGCTTATAAAATAATTATCACAACCACTATTATCATAAAACCGAAACCCAACCACCCATCTGGAAATATATTCACATTCAACCATTTCAAGGGACCCGGCAACTGATAAAAGGGTATTTTGTAGTTTGAGAGGGCGGTTTTCGGTTATGTTTCAACATTCCGTGGCGGTTTACGGTCGTGAAGAAATTTTCGCTCGGTAACGCAAAATCGTTGTGTACAGACTATAAATTATTTGAATCAGCTCTATTTGAAGATTGGTTGCCTTCACAAAAAAATATATAAAACATAATGAAGCGTAGTAAATTTGTCTGATTGAATAAGGCTACTAAGTTCGAAGATAGTCGGACCACTCCGAGATGGTTGGACTCCTCCTTCGTTTGTGCCTAGACCGCTGATAAATACACGCACGCGGATACAAGCAAATTATTTAAATATCTGCTTAAGGTGGCTCGATACAGTTATCACAAAAACCCTGTTAAAGAATTGCGAACAAAACCGGGTGACCATTTTTACGCGTAGGTCGCGGAAACTGAATACAAAATGAAAGAACTTTCAAAATGACCTGATCATGATGTGAGCAGTTGCTTGCGCCATCTCACATCATTGCGCGTGTTCTATAACGTTTTATGTCAATTGCTGACGTCATTAGAATTTTCCATTATAGAAAAACAATGCGCTATATCTCTCTATTTTGTCTGGTGACTCCTATGTTCAAATTTTGCATACTGTATTGGACCACTAAAAACTTTCATTATACAAAAAAGAAAAAAATTCTGTAATGCCAAAAAAATTTTACCAAAGAGTACGACATTTTCGCATTTTCCAAAAAAATGGCATTACAGAATTTTTTAATATTTTGCTAATTGTTAGCTTTTCTTCCAAGTAAAATAATGCACAACAAAATGTGGGTCATCATGCTTTCTTTCCAATTATACAAGGTGATAGGCCATTTTTGAGTGAATTTCGTAAAGGTATGTCGCCATAGCAACGAACTATCTGTTAGTAAAACTAATATAAGTTGAAAGTAGCTAGAGAGATCAAAATATGTAAAAAGCCCAATATCTGCTGGATGAATCCTAAAAATGCGTAGTTTGAACATGTCAAAGTGTTGAACACCTGAATTTTTGTATCTGCGGAGCAGATACTATGCCATCGTGCGAGTAAGTGGGTGGGACCAATCAGCAACGAGCTTACAAATTTACAATGATGTAACTGTTTACCAATTAGCGACGAGCTTAGATATACAATGTCGTACAAAAATAATCCAAGATGGGGGCTAACAATTAAGAAATTGAAGAAAATTCATTAATAGACAATATGTAGTGTGTGCTATATAGTGTTGTTATACTTGGTTAGTACCGAATTTTATTCGTAGGGATCTGTTTATTTATTTATAAAGATTTATGTAGCATGAGAACACTATATTAAAATTAAAAGAGTGTTACTATAAAGTATAGTTCAATCTGAAGGTTTTACAATTTTTGTATCTGCGAAGCAGATATATATGCTATCGCAAACGTGCCGTGACCGTGTTACCGTATGTTAGCACATAGCCATTCAGCGACGAGCTTATATAATTTAAGCAAATTTCAGCCAATCAGCGATTAGTTTACATCAATTGTTTACATCGTGCCCGCAACTAACCTGCGAACGGGCGTAATTGTGTTATTATTCTTTACCATTTTCATATTTTGGCTTCGGAAATATATTGATTTTGTCTTGTACTCTTGTTTTCAAGTGCCATTCTACTTGCGATATTATTCCGAAGTTATCTACTAGCATGGAAACTTATCCTCATCTGGTAAGTAGTGTGTTGTCAGTGTAATATTTTGAACAGTCAAATCATAGCAGGCATGCATTGGGCAGGCAATATATTTGCCAATAAACAAGCTGTCATCAAATGTAGTGTTAGAGCAAAGGTTAAGATGTTATATCATTTAAAAATACTGGTACATTTTGGTTTTACACATTCGAGTTAATAAACAAAATGTTTAACAAACATTTTCAAATGCTAATAAAAGAATCTCCAGCCTCTTCATTTATACATTGTCATTTTGCTTTCTGACATAAATAGTTTTGTTTAATAGAGATTGATACAAGAACAATGAATTAATGTACTGCATATTGCTCGTAATGGCTGGATAATTGTGTCAGAACAAATGAACAACGGCCACTTGTATAACATATATTACATGGAAGGATAAGATCAATGGCACACAATGACGTGTACAAAACTAAACTTGTGATACCTTCTACTCAAACCGATATTTTCCCACAACATAAATTGTTTTTGTGTGGATATGCTGTGTTAAACTGAACGGTCTTCAACGGTGTGGTATATCATTAACTGTGCACAGGATTATAATTGAATTGTATACTTACTCATGTTCTTCAAAACCACTATTCAGTGGACTCATTGCTACAGTAATGCATGTTCCTTGAATAGTTTGTGTAATGTTACTCAATAGTTAACATTGCTAAGTGTAAACAACAAGTGACATAATTTTAATTAAATATGATTACAATAAAGTTTTGAAAATTCGATGAGTATGGGGATTGATTGTCAAGTGACAGTTTACTAACTAGCCGGCTGAATAGACACTTCGATTATTGTTTGCTTGATCTGAATTTTTTATTTCCTGACTGCATAATTATCCGTTACAATCACAATCACATAAAATTAGTTAAATTTTCTCGACCGGGGAGGAGGGGGAGGGAATTGCCCCTGCTGCCCTATACACTGTGTACAGCCCGGTTGGATGTGTATTTATATGTTTGACTTTAAATCTTATTTGCTATTATATTATAATAAGTGATAAAATATTTAAATTGTCCCATGTCATCTTCATTATTCAGTTTCAAGAAAATACAAAATGTGAATCACGTTTTTTTGCAGATGCATGTATGCGTGCGTATCTATTTTTAAAGTGTATTGAGCCACCTTAATAATCAACCTCGTACCCAGGCTCTTTCCACTACGCACCTCGCTGGAGGAAAGACCCTGGTCCAGGCTGGTCACGTGCAAGGCATGAGAAAGTCCGCCAGCATGGCAGCATGCTGCCAGGAAATTTTATTTAATCTCACAGGAAATTTTTAAGGAAAAGCAAGATATCAAGAATGAAGCTCGAGAAATTTCAAAAATCAGCATTAAAGTAACAAACATCACAATAAGAGCATAAATACAACAATCATAACATAAAAAATTGTATCATGTGGCAGTGCTACGACTGTCTGTTATTATGATTCATGATTATGATACATGTGAAAAACAAGGGCGTACAACTATTATTGAATAGTGCATGTGTTACGAGGCTTTATTTAGGCAGTGAATCGTTACGACTTTTCTAATTATTGTCACTAATGTTAATATTGGAATAGTTCTGCTTCAAAGTTCTCTTCTTTCTGCAGCCTTTCTTCGTTGTTTTTAGTTCGTCTTTACTACGTATTCGTTGTTCGTCTTGTTTCGTTTTGAGCTTTCTACAACTTTTCATACATAATTTTTACTTCGTTGAGTCAACTCGAGAGTCCACTGACGAATTTGGGTTGTGCACGCCCTTTTATACTAACGGTTGAGGGGATCTTTCTACATGTGATCTAGCAAGTGGTGTGATTTGTATCCAGCCAATCAACGCTGAGTTATAAAAGTGTGGGATGGCGTTGCTAGCTCGTTCCAGCTCTCACAATCTGTTTATTTAAGGCGTTGTCGCACTGGTCGATTCGCTGTTCAATCGATCAATGTTAAAATATGTTCACGACTTAAAATACTTATCAAAATATCATAGTAAAATCTTCAACCTATACCTATGTGAACCTTACTTTACCTACTAAACTAAATTCACTTACAAATTTATTGAACCAAGATTTTGATGACGTAATGTTATAGTTACTCAACCGCGCGAAATATACCGAAGAATTATTGACAGAAACGCCCTAAGCATGCACATTTTCATGTCAGAGAAAAACCAGCCTTGGACTTTGAATTATGTAAACACAACAGCCCACCATGCAAGGCTATCGTCCAACTTTGACATGCAGTTTGACAAATTATTTGTCTTGCCTAATGGACAGATAATTGACACTCTTACACAAGTCCGAAATGATATTTTACTTTATCTGAGTTTTACGGCAAAAATGCTCATTATCTCTCCATTTGACATAACTAGTATCTATAATTACCTGGGGTGCAAACTGAACTGTTTTTATACTATTTATATACTTTCGTAACACATGAATATTGATATAAATTCAGATTTTCAAATATTGTTTCATAGAATTCCTTCACGTTCCTAATTCTAGTAAACCTATATTTTTCTTAATATTGAGGTAGTATATCACTTAGTATATCACTATAGTAGTATATACGATGCTGTTATTGAATTACAACCAAAATTCATATTTATAAAAAAAATTGGCAGGAAATTTTTGATCTGGGAAGCATGCTGCCAGGAAGAAAAATATTTTATATCAAGGCTTGGTCACGTGTCTCCCAGATTTTGGGAGATAACAATTAGGACTTATCGGGGGTAGGGAAGGCAAATGTGCTGTTCGAGTTCAAAACAATACAAGGAGTGTGAATAATGCAACACGAAGGAATATACCATGAAACAAAGTTTTTATTGGCATGTATTTTTCATAAAACACGTCATAACGGTTATTGTAAGGGACCAAGTTGTTAATAAAACCTTGCTGGACGTTTGAAATTAAACTCTTAAAAATGTTAATAGATATATAGTCTTCTCGAAGCTCACTCAACGACACAGTCTCGGGTTTAGTTCTATACATATCAACATGAAAAGGCAGAATCCTCAGAAAATTGCTGTTGAGTGTTGTATTCGGCAGAACATTTGTTTAATAATCATGATAGGATATTAATTGACATTTGTGAGCGATTATAAAATAACCGCTGAATTTTTCGATTTTTGTTGAACTGAACATGTTCAATGAAGAATAAATAAGTACATTAGTTTAATATATAGAGAGTATTTATCTCGATATTCTCTCCAATAAATCCTATATTTTGGGTATTTATAGGAGCGTATTTATTTGCAATCGATTGTTTCCCCAGTGAAATATGATCAATGTTTACATAAAATATATACTGTGCTTTAGCTGGGTGAAAGCTTTGTATTCTGTTTTAGAATTTCTTTTAAAACTTTTAGCATGTTACGACAGACAAGGCATACAAGTAAGGCCCAATATATTTCTAAAGTTTGTACCTTAATTGTTTATATGAGGAGTCAAACGGCTGAGTCAAATTTGCAGCATTTTCGCTTAAACTTCTTCGCTTCATATTTTCTTTCTTTTATCAAAAGAATCATTATATACAGTTTGAAATAGCAGGTTTATTAACTCGCTATTGCCTTATATAGCTTATTTTCTCCTTTGCCCGCCGTTTGTCTTGAACCTATATGAACGCCAAGCTGAGACTCTCTCTTTTTAAAAAAAAACATGTGTGCATGAAAAATTAAAAATGCATTTCGAAATATTATAATATATATATATATATATATATATATATATATAATCCCCTGAGTATACTGTCTTATTTTAACACGAGGAAATAGACATACTATCGATATACTCATGTGCAGACTATATAATATATTTTCCTACTATTGTTTCTATATGCATGTGTCGTGTTATTGAGCCGTTCCACTTATGATTAAAATTTACGGCAATTTACAATAGACTCGCTGTTGGCTGCTATAGACAAATGTTCTTTTATTGTCCTTGAGTATATTACAAATCTTTCCTAGTAATTCTTTGCGGTTTTCCTAATATGAAACTGTATGTAGATCTTGCGTGACGACGTCGCAAATGCAATCCACAAAGAATACATGCAATTATTTCAATTAAGGTTGTCCACGAGCAAAGCGGAAAAGTCGAATACGAGCGCGAAAGGCTGCTGGAAAACGCTAACAAATTTATGATTTTTCAAAGCGATTCCCAGCAGCCTTTCGAATTCGACTTTTCCGCTTTGCTCGTGGACATGCAACCTTAATTGAAATAGCTGTATACAAAGACATCTCACCCATTGATTTTGCAACACAAGTAGGGTTGGGCGATATTTAAAAAATCATCTCACGATTATTGTCGAGGAAATTATCACGATTTTCGATAATATCGCGATAGGCCTAAATGCAATAAATTTCAACTTCAACTTTCAACTTCAACTTCAACTTTTAATAATAATAATTATAAATTAAATATATGTATAGCTTGCCCTGCAAATAACTAGAGTTAATCGTGGCAGGGCAAGTAGGTTTTTTTTTTAGTAGTTTTTTAAAGTACCTACAATATAGTTATACACATGCATATAATAGAGTAATATATAATATAAAATAATAAAGAACAGACTGAGCTTAGGTCAGGTTTGTAAAAACTGTTTTGACTTAACATTAATGAGATTATTTTTATATTGTACAATATTTAGTGTGCATTACTGAAAGTAAGAATAGCGTAAATTACCCATGCAACAGTATAGAAAATATGGAGTAGAGTAAATTAGCCTAGTCAAATTTTTAATATCTATACTTTTTAATTTTTTCAATTATCATGGGGATTTGAATGTAGTCATCTTCTTTTTCCAATATTTTAAATAGAAGTTGTTGAATGGTCCTTTTAAATAAATTCTTAGATAGGTCACTTACATGGCATGGTATCTCATTCCATAATTTTACTCCAAGCCGTGAAAAAGAATACTTTTGTGTATTTAGTCCAGAACTTTTTACATAAATCTTTTCTGAAGTATATGATCGTGTACTGTGTAAGTGAATAGTGGGTGATTTCTCGAATAAGTTTAGTATATTTTGAGGTGCTTTTCCATTATTTATATCGTGCATTAAACTCGATATAGATTCATATGATAGAGAAAAGTCACCGGTAAAATATGAGCATCGAGAAATAGGGGGACTGCGTGATCGCATCTATCCGCAAAAAACATACAAATTACCCTTTTCTGAAGAATTAAAATTTAATTTATCGAGATGGGTTTTACATGCTTGACCCCATGCAGCAATATGGATAAATTGGTGACTGATAAATATTAATTAATATTGATCTGGGTAAAAAATGGCGCAGTTTTGCGATGAGTTCAACACTTTTACTAATTTTTGTCGCAATAACATCAATATGGTGTTTCCATGAGAGATTCTTATCAATCAGGATACCTAGATATTTAATATAATTATCTTTACACTCAAGATTCACATATTTATTTTGTTCATTATCAAAAATGCGTATTTTAGGTTGGTAGGAAGTCTTTTTTGATAAGCATGAAAAATAACAAAATTAGATTTTTTGATGTTAAGAGTTAACTTACTAGCTATTAGCCAGTCATAAAGATTTCGTAATTCAATATTGACTGTACTTTCAAGGGCTTTCATATTTTTGTCAGCATAAAGAATATTCGAATCATCAGCGAAAAGATAAAACTTAAGTTTATCTGAACATTTATGCATGTCATTAATTTAACATATAGCAAAAAAAGCAAAGGTCCAAGAACTGACCCTTGAGGAACACCACAACTGACTTCAACTTTATTTGATATATGTTGACCAACCTGTGTTGTTTGTGTGCGATTTTTTAAATACGAAGAGAACCAATCATTAACTATTCCACGGAAGGCGTAGTGATTAAGTTTATTAAGTAAAATATTGCGATCAACTGTATCGAATGTTTTTTTAGGTCTATGAAGACTCCACAAGAGAATAACTTCTTATTCATATTAGTTTGAATATCATTTAAGTCATTTAATAATTCCAATATTGCATGTTGGGTAGAGTGTCCCTTGCCATATTGAGAAAAATACAACAAGTTTTGTTTTTCAATATAGCTCACCATTCTTTTGTATACAATCTTCTCAAAGATTCTATTAAAGTTTGATAACAAAGAAGTAGGTCTGTAGTTACTTGCATCAGTTTCGTCCTCACCTTTATAAACTGGAATAATTTTTGCAATTTTGAGTTTTGTAGGGTAAATACCTGATTTAATAGATGTGTTAAGTATCTCTGAGAGTATAGGAGATATGATAGCTCTTGAGCATTTGAGTAAATTAGTGGGTGAGGAATATAAGCCATATGATTTGTTATTTGGTATAGATAATATTTCTAAATTGATATCCTCAGGTAAGACAGGTTGATGATAAAAGGATGAAGCTGAAGATTTGCATTTACTAACATAGTCAAAATAGTCATGGTGTGAAGATGACAATTTACTAGCAAGTTTGCTACCTACTGTAGCAAAATGCTGGTTTATAATGTGAGGATAAAAACAATTACCACATTTTTCAATTTTAATTAATATCAAGGCGTAGTAAGCTTATATAATCTTATTAAAAACAAGTGAAACAACAAATTAAAGTAAAATGAAGGCTTTTTCTAGTCTAATATTTACTGTTCATAAACCTGAACTGTCTATGCAGAGTCTACTGTCTCTCCGCAGGCACAAATGCTGTAAGCACACAGCGCAAGCAAAGCCTGCAATTTCATTGTTCGGTGGCTTACTAACTTACCAAGGCTTACTAACTTACCAAGGCTTACTAACTTTCCAATGATTACTAGATTACCAAGGATTACTAGATTACCAAGGATTAATTACTAGTTTACCAAGGAGTACTAGATTACCGGTACCAACGCTTACTAACTTACCAATGATTAATAGTTTACCAAGGATTACTAACTTACCAAGGATTACTAGATTACCAAGGATTAATTACTAGTTTACCAAGGAGTACTAGATTACCAGTGATAAGTAGGAATAATTACGATGTATAAAAGTTAGAATGGTATATTGGTGACCGTAACACCAAGGCTTAACCAATATATCGTATTAAATTTGTATTTAATTCAGAAAATAGTTTTAATTCTTTTAAAAACTATATTTTCTAGGAATTGAAGGAGTTTTTTAGGATTTTTATAAAAGCTATATACACATGCGAAACAATATCACGATAGTCAACGAGCATGACGATAATTTCGATATATCGTTGCTCAAGTTTCTACCTTCGATACGATAATCGCGAATGAAAATATCGCGATAAATCGAAATATCGCCCAACTCTAAACCCAAGCTCTTGCTATTCGTTAAAATTACATCCATTTGTTAAAATACACACACTCTGAACTTTATCAAATTGATATCGGCAACTAGATCGGTGAAACAAACTTAGCCCCCCACCCTTATGTAAAAATTTTGTTATCTCCCAAAATTTGGGAGACACGTGGCCAGCCTGGACCAGGATCTTTCCTCCAGCGTGGCGCGTAGTGGAAAGATCCTGGGTACGAGGTTGCTTAATAATCTGCATAAATGATCTGCATATAAAATTAAATACATGGTCAAGGACAAAACATGGTCAACGAAGAAGATCATTACTGGCCTTCATCGCGAAGCAACTTACGCCGATATTACAAATATATTCTCTGGCGAAGAGAATACCGATACATTATATGGATGTGTAGGAAATGTTTTACCCATCGACGAAGAAAATTACGAAAATATAAGCGTCCAAGGAACTGCTCAAACCAGGGCGCTTACATATGGGGCGGCGCAACGCCAGTGATTTCGCTGATCGATGTGTGATGCGGGGCTTGGTAAGCAAGCGGTAGTCATGCAATCGTAACTTAACATCGCCCAATATTTTAGCAACCTGCATAGCAACAACGCTGTAATGAAAACAAATTTTAAAAGTTGTGAAATTAACTTCATTTCACCCAGTTTTTAACGTTGTTTCAACTGAATAAGTTGTTTCTAGCTTTTTTGTTATCATTATCAAACATGAACTAAACAACAATAAATAAAACGAACAAAATTTTACTTTAATTAATATTATGTTATATAATTTAATATACAGTTTGTAGTTGATCATATTGCATAATTTTTGAACGTCGGAACCAGTATAGCCTATAGACTTACTAGGGAACTTAAGACCTGACTCCTAGACTTTTACATCAAATAATTAAACATTTTTTTCCAACACAGTTTAACTGATCTTGCGGCCTTGTTCATCAGCACATCCTATTGTCTAAAACACAAACATTCATGGAAAACCATGACTAAAAATATACAATACCCAAATCTATTTTATACTATCAGTGTTATTATAGTTATAAATTATAGTATACAATAACCCTAACACTCTCGAAGTTTTGGATAAAATAAATTGATTTCGAACAATGGAACAATGGAACAATGGAACAATGGAACAATGAAATTCTGTGGATTGCTAAAACAAGAAAATGTTGTTCAAACGGAGAAAGTATATCGCGACAAGGTGCTGTCATGCAGCATCACCAGGTAATTACATATCAGATGGACAGTAATTGTACAATGCACCCTTTTGTTTGCTTGCAAATATTAATATAATCTACCTCTTTCAAATTATATTTTTGAAACCATATATAATTTTTCCTAAAGCTTTTTTTGTTTTTTGTCTTTTTTATTTTAATTTACGATGTTATTGAATTTATTAAAAACTGTACTGTTTCACCGGGATTAATTATTTACAATGATATTAATTAGAAAAACAAGAAATGAAATATAAAAATGTGATCTTCCAATAAGCCATGTGCATGCACTAATAATGGTTTTAATATTAATTCAATGGCTGAAAATAAATTTCCAGTATTAGTATAGTTTCGAGTGCAATTTGGATATAACATGCACGAGTGAGTTTTTCAAAGACCTCAAAATAGCACGAGTCCGAAGGGCGAGTGCTATTTGAGGTCTTTGAAAAACTCACGAATGCATGTTTTACATAAAAATGCATGCATAATTTACATAAAAATGTTTGAGACAATTGCAGTTTTAACTTACGTTTATAGCTAACATTCCACTGGCAAAGTTTTCCCGGCTTTGTATTATCACATTGTACAACGCTAACAGCTTGAAAATTCCATTCAACAGTGTAAGTTTTGTTAGTCTTGTTTAAGGTAAAGGCTTTTCCATTTAAAAATAAAGATAAAAGCAATATTTTCCACGCGAAGTCAACCCAGTTTTACTTTATGTAGCACGGCACCATGTTTGTTTTGTTTTGAAGCAATTTGTGACCGTTACCACAGAATACTACACAGAAGTCCATCTCCATTGTTTTTAGCGTAAGCTCTACTCGTCATGATTCGTCACTCAGCAAGTACCGTTAACAGAAGCAGTCCCCCTCTGGAAATACTAAAAATGGCGCACGTCTAGGGGGGTGACTGCTTCTGTTTACGGTACTTGCTGAGTGACGAATCATGACGAATAATGCTTACGCAAAAAACAATGGAGATGGACTTCTGTGTAGTATTCTTTGCCGTTACTTCTTTAAACCACATATTATAGATCATACCAGATGTCGCACTCAGCAAAAAATGTGTCCGAGATTTTTTATACGCATGCTTTGCCCGCCATTTTGGCAGTAAGTGTAATCCACGCCATGGAACGTGATCATGACGCAAGCAATGACGCCACCTTAAGTCACTGACCAGGAAATTAACTGGATGTAAATGAAAGAATTAACATTTTGTTTTAATATTTTGTTGTTTTTGAGTGAAAAAATTGAGGAAAAAATGCGTAAAATGCACGAAACGTTTTCAAAATGAAATATATCTGTTTCAATTTTTTTTCTTAACTAATTGTTTTGTATAAAAATTTCCCGATAAGACAGGACCACGAGTTGTGTGTTTAGTATTAGGATTAATTGAACGATTGGAGGCCAAAAAACAACAACCCTTTCGTTTTTCCAGGCCTTAGATTGGTATATAATCCTATTATAAAGATTTAATTTCAAGTTTAATAACACGTTTATGTTGCCTGGAGAATGATAGACAGCCACAACTTGGTATGAACCATTCTTATGTCTGTTTTTATATTTCACTTTAATTAACTATTTGATGCTTATATGTTTCACGTACTTAATTTAATAAGGTGGTTCGACCCCTTTGTTAAGTCATTTAACAAATTTTTTTCAAAATTTTGGTTTAGTGTGTTTTATATATTTTAAATATTGTACTTTCAGAATTTATGGTTACTTTTATGAAATATTTATTTTTTTAATGCGAAAAATGCTTTTAAAATGGTCATGATCCAAAATTTTCTCCCTAGCAACACCTTAGCAACGCGTTTTTGTCCAAAATTGACATGAATTATTAAAAAAACCCGAGTCTTTTGTAGTTTCTACTTTTGATGTATGTTTTTTAAGGTCCTTTTTGTTAGCTGCAATTTGATTGGTCCACTTTGCATGTACGTGGCAGCACATTTTTCATAGCAACTTCGCGATCATTCGCAAAGCTCTGACTGTAAACATAGCGTCGAAAATCTTTGTTATTTCTGAATATTTAGTCGAAAATTACTGTTCTTTGTTGAATGTTAGTATCATTCTGTTATTTTGTTTATGATTTTCGATAAAAATATGGGAGATAATCGAAATAGAAAGAGAAAAAAGGCAAGAAATTGACCGTCAAAGAAGGCCACGCCGCAACGAAATGGCTTATTGCATTTATAAACCACACACCCCCTATGGACGATACTGGAATTTCCAGGCCCCCCTTCCTAAAATTCAACAAAAAAGAAGAAATTTCCAAGGGAGGGTCTAAATTTTGAAGAAAATCTGTGGAAATTCCACGGGGTAAGTTAAAAAAATAACATGGAAATTCCAAGGGATGGTTACCTATTAAACAAAAAATGTGGAAATTCCAGAGATTAGGTCAAAACCATCGGTGGAATTTCCAAGGGATGAGTAGAAATTCATTAAAAATCTGTGGAAATTCTATGGGGTAGGCTGGAAATTTGTAAAAAATCGCGGAATTCCAGGGGGTAGGACGGAAATTCATCAACATTTGCGGAATTCCAGGGGAGGGGGGCCAAAAAATGGATGTCCTCCATAGGGGGTGTGTGGATTAAAAATGCAATAAGCCAATTCAAGATGGCGGCGAAGCATGTGGCATGTGATCAAAACCCTGTATGTATGTATGTATGTAAACTTTATTTAAAGACGTTAGCCTCGTCAACAATTTGTTGATTTTCACGAGGGACGTCTGTTACTATTAAAAATTACAAATATGATATAGAAAAGAATAAAGAATTATATACAACTATTTACAATACAAGAATTAAGTTCCAAACGGTGTGACCCATATTTCTAAAGCATGCATATACAGTATATTAGAAGATGTTAGCGTGAATCTTTCAGGCAGTTTTTAAAAGAATAAATTGATTGCGCTAGCTTCGCATCAGAAGGAAGACTATTCCACAATTTAGCTCCGCTATACTTAAAGCTTTTTTTTAGAAATTCTCGTTTTGGCTTAGCAAGGGTAAGGTCAGTATAAGTATTGCGAAGATTATAACTGGTTTGAACAAGGTCCCTTCTCGTTAGAGCATCCTTCAAGTTCGGCCCAGCGCAATCATTCAGGACTTTATACATTAATGTGGATTTAGTTGTACGTTGTCTTATCTCTAAATTTTCCCAAGCAAGGGATCGAAGAACATCAGCAGACCTTATTTCATAGCTGGCGCCGGTTATAATTCTCGCTGCACGGTTTTGGAACTTTTGAAGCTTAGAACTTTTGAAGCTTATCTTTCAGCTGTTGGTTACAGACGTCCCATAATGGACTACAATAATCAAAATACGGTTCTATCCAAGCTCTGTAAATGGTATGCAGGGTATTTATAGGAACATATGGCTTAATTCGTTGCATTGCTCCTATGCCGGCCCCAACTTTCTTACAAATCATTTCAACATGCTCATGCCAATTAAGGTTTTCATCAAGTTTAACCCCAAGGCATGTATATGAATGAGCAAGAGTTATGAATTGGTTATTCATCATTACTGGAATATCATAAGTCATAGTATCAGTAGAACAAGCCACTCACCGACTTTTTTCAGGTCATTATTTAGATTTTCAGTAAGTTCCTCAATAGTTTTGGCAGAAGTAGAAATTTGAGTATCATCAGCGTATAGGTGTGGCGAAGTTTTTTCGAGGCATTCGGGTAAATCATTAATATATATTAAAAACAGCAAGGGACCAAGAATTGATCCCTGTGGAACTCCGCACACAATCGTTTTAGGTGATGACATTGCACCGTTGACAATGCATGCTTGCTCTCTATTAGTTAGATAGGACTTAAACCAATCCAGTTCCACATTTTTTATTCCAAATTGATCATTCATCTTTTGCAATAAGATTGTATGATCAATAGAATCAAAAGCTTTTCTAATATCAAGGAAAACAACACCCCTCAACTGACCATTATCCATGTTCTCATAAAGTGTGTCACACATTTGAATGAGTGTTGTTAAAGTTGAATGCTTAGGCCGAAAGCCAGATTGATGTTTAGATAGCAGCGAGTTATCATTCAAAAACTTATAAATCTGGTTGAAAACCGATCTCTCTAGTATTTTACTGACAATAGGCAATATAGATATCGGTCGGTAATTTTCACATCTTTGTCTATCATCAGATTTAAAAATTGGCATTACCCACGCCTTTTTCCATTCATCAACATATATCCCAGTTTTGATTGAAAGATTATAAGTCCATGTTAATGAAGGACCAATAACTTCCGCGGACAATTTAAGAGCTATAGCAGGGATGTTATCAATACCGGTAGACTTTGAAATTTTAAGATTACGTAATTGACAAATAATATCATCCATACTAATTTCAGAAAACTTAAAATTTATATTAGAGTAATAGTTAGAGTGGTAATTTTCATCATCTGAAAAGTTCGTACATGGAGAATCGTTCTCAATTTCATTAGCCAAATTTACCCCGATGTTAACAAAGAAGTCATTAAACGCCTCAGCTTTCAAAGTATCATCTGAAATTACAACATCATCACATTTAAGTTGAGAGATATTATTTGATTTTTTGTTTTTACCTAAGAGAATATTAATTAACTTCCAACTATGTTTCATATCTTTCGATTGTGCGCAGTTCTCAAATTTGTTACAGAAAAATGCTGTTTTAGCTTTAGTTAGTTCTGAATTGACTTTGTTACGTATTTCTTTGAATTTCTCCCAGTGAATCTGGGAATTATTTTTAACAGCCATTTTCTTGTAAGAGTCCCTAACCCTCATCAGATTTTTGATATCAGGGGAAATCCAAGGAATAGAATTTCCTCTAAGTCTCATCAGTCTTAGGGGCGCATGCCAATCAAGGACGTGTAGGAAAAGGGATCTCCATACCCGCCAACAAACATTTGTGTAAAGTTTGTACAACAAAGTGTAAAGTTTGGCTAGAATCCTGGTCATACTGACTCTGTTAAAGAAGGTACTATATTTATGGACTTGTTAGTTCTGTTTGGCGTTTTTAATCAAGTTCTGAAATGCCTTGAGTATGGGAACAACATGACTGATCACTGATGACTTCCCATGTTGACATGGAAAAGAAGAATAGCTACTCGCATTACATTGTCCTGCAATGATAGCATAGAGTGTGAATGGAAATACTGCTTCTATACTTCACAAAAACAAGGGCCATCATATGAAGTTAATATGAGAGCAGTCCTTGACCTCCTGGCATTCAGAGAAATTGGTCGAGACCATAATACTATGGTAATATTCACCAAAGTCATGAACATGTCATCACGGCATCACCACAAACCCGCCGGAACTTTACAAAAATGCTGAACAAAAAGATGCTGGCTGTTGTGAAACAGTTAGCAAATGACAGCAAATTATTCCATAGCTAAACAATGCCATGATTGTTAAAGAGGCTTGTAGAAATGACAAAGGCGAATGTGGAATTTCCCTTTATGGAACTTGGCAAAGACGAGGCCATGTGTCGCACGATGGTGTTGTTTATGCCATCTCATTAGATACCAAGAAATGCCTGAATGTTGAAATACTCTCAGATAAATGTCAGAAATGGCAAAAGAAAGAAAACAACCCAAAATATCAACAGTGGAATACTAGTCACTACTGTAAGATCAACCACGCTAGACGTGCCAATAGTATATGATGAATAACAAATTAAATTCTTGCCAAAAAAGCAGAGAAACAATTAAAAGTAGGTGTTGTGTATGAAGCAGGGGGCTTCTGAAGCTTTATAAAGTACATTAACAGTAAACAAAACTTTTAAATTTAGATTTTCTCTTTTTGGCAATTTGACCTGTGGCAGCAATTTTTGTGACACTGTAATTTTGTAAATATACAGGGTGAATAAAAAAAAACGCAACCTCGGAATTTCCCATGAAATCGACATTGTTTTAAAGACAAAAGATTTTACGGGCCTGAGAATTTAAAATAGCACAACTGTCAAAATCACTGCACAGGCGAGCGCATAAAGCAAAATTTATGCATTTATTTAGTGCACAACAACAGTAATATGATCTATTAGCAATTCGATTTCAATTCCCAGGTGCCTAGAATCTTTTATGCTTAAGAATTGCAAAGTGATTTCTTAGGAAATTCCGAGGCTGCGTTTTTTTTATACACCCTGTATAATGTAGAAGATTGATATTTGGCATAGTTACTTGCTACAACATGATCTAGTGCCTGACACTCTTCAAATTTCAATATTTTTCATCATTGATGAATTATTCACAAATTGCATCATAAAGTACTCGATTAAAAGTTGCAACAATTAAAAAATTGAACATTTCGTTCAAAAAATTTTTTAAAAAGAATTTTGAAGAAAATTGGAGATTGTCAGGCACTAGCTTATGTTCTAAGCTTTTTAAAAATATATCTCTCATTACATTTTGATAATTGGTTCTTGAGTTATGATGTTTATGACACTAAGCAATTATGGGCTAATTAACTGCCGCCATATTGGATAATTAGTGTAATTAATGACTTTTTCAAAATTTTTTTGCATTAGTCATTTTCCTTCACCTCACCCTTTCAAAAAATGATATTTGCCCATTAATATCTTTAAAATTGAAAAAAAAGGTTGAAAGGGGTAGAACCACCAGCATTACGGCAACAATATCTACCAACCTCCATCTCTCAAAGCTTGAATTTTACGATTTTATCAAAGTTTTGCCCACCAGAAGTCCAAAGCTTCGAACCCGCGTCTCTCAAACATTTTCCACTACAGTTAACTGTCCAAAACGGTGGGAAAAGAGCTTGATGTACATTGTTGGCATTTTTTTAAATAAACGTCTTTTGCGATTAAACTTGCTGTTTTCCTTTCTTATATTAGTCAAAACTCAATATTAAAAATCCAGCAATAACCAGTTTTTAAAAAACTTTGCCGCTTGTGGCAGAGTGGTCAAAACAAAAAAAGAGCCTGGTCACAGAGTAGATATAGTCCGTCTGTTGTGACCTCGAAAAGCGCCTAGAAAACGATTTTCATTAAGCATGTCTTAGATCTGAAATATTTTTACGGGAACTAACACTTTCGAACACGCTGAGTTCAAATCCGAAAAGTTCCTACTCCGTAGACCGACAGACAGTTTTCTCACAAAATGCTATTTTGTCTTCACTCATTTCACAGCAATTTTTTTCATTGTTCGACGACACGGATCGATTATGACGATACACGATTATGTCACTCAAAAGGACAAATTTCTGTTAACTATTCTTCCTTTTAACAAAAGATCGGTTTTGCTCGAATCATCAGTTTTGAGTTATGCAATCTTATGCGTCGCTGAGTTTAAATCTAAAATATCTTAATATTTCTTTTACATTAGTTTCTTTGCATGTGTAGTTTGTTACTTTTGTAAATAGTTTGATACCTTTTTATTAGTAATTAGTCTACTAGTCTATACTAGTAGACTAATTACTCCGCCTGCGCATGCGCAGTGCAGAGTCTAAAAATGCCTGAGTCTGTTGTCGGTTGTCGTCAGTGCCACAAACAGGCTCCTTGATAAATGTGTACATTCCATGATATTTAGATACTTTCTATTGACATTTGTGGATAATGTTATACGATTTGGCAGCGCAATGCGCATGTTTACAGCTCTGCTTACAGTATTTTTCTAAACTGCGAACTGCGAAACGTCTTGTGCGATGAAAAATACTAAACGATGAAAAATACTAAAAAGATGAATGTCAAGACAAAGCTTCCAGACTCAACTGAGGTAAGGGATACTAAACATTCTAATTTTGGTAGTACATGCTGCATTTTGGCAACAAGAAATTCTTTAAAGTCATAAATATAAATAAAAATATTCACTCCTACTGTATGTCGTAATGTCGATCTTATATAATTCTTGACAAGCAAAATATATTCTTGTGTGAAAGGTCCCTACAATGTTCTGAAGAGTTAGGCTATGTAGTGTTGAGGCTATCGGGTTATTAAATATATTTCAATGTTTTGAAGAGTTTAGGAAATGTAGTATTGAAGCTGTCGTGTTTATAATTTACTATACACGTTTAGTACGCAACTACCGGAAACGGCAGCCATGTGGTAGTATTAAGTGAAGAAACGTCAGCTTCTTGAACTCACAGCTAGCTTGGGTTTGCTTGCTTTGCTCTTTCTACTGCCCTTGTATGTTAATAGATACTATGTGTTGTGTAATGTATTTAATTCAACCCTACTAGGACTCTGGGCAGAATACCTACCAAGCCACTCAAACATGCTTTTTGGGCCTCTATTATTACAATGATGGGCCAAACAGAATTGGTGTGTCAGAATTAATATCCTATTTCTGTCTCTTATAGGTTATGGCACTTTCTTATGAAAATTCAATGTAAAGTTTGGACATTAGGACGTCAGTTTCAGGCTCCTTGCACGCCATCACAGCCAGTTTAGACGTCAGCTTCAGCGGTTCAGCCCCCCTACGCACGCGTTAATTAAGACGTGTAGTGGCGTCAGCATTAGCCAAACGTCACCACTTCGGCTTATATTTGGCTTCACTTTTCCGTCGCACCCTACATTGTCCCCATTTTCTCCGCAGGCCGGCAGGCGGAGTGAACGCCTGAGTAGGCGTCTTGTTACTAATAAAAAGGTATGAAGAGCACATAACATAACCTGTGAAATGGACCTCGTATTTTAAATAAAGATGTCAATCAATCAATCAATCAATCAGTGCGTGTTGGACGTAAACAACATATCTTGTCTACAACTTTACGGAATTATTGCTTAAACAAGAATAACTGTATAGGGAGCCACCTTAAGGCCCGTTTACACGGGCGATTTTTATCGCGATTTTTATGGCGATTTGGATGGCGATTTTTTTAGCGATTTTAAATCGCACGTGTAAACTACCGGCAATTTCATGGCGACGTCAGTGCGAATTGTCGCAGAGAAATCGCCACTAATTCGGTTTTGCTCGAATTTAAGCGCGATTTCATTACAAATTTCTTTTAAAAAATGGCGGAAAAAAAGCTGGAGGTTCAATAAAGAAAACAATATGGTCTGCAGACGAAGAGGAGCTACTTATAAGTTGCTGGTCAGAGAATGAATGTCTATTCAAGACTAGTTGTGCTGACTATAAACGATAAGACAAGAAAAGCCTTGCCAGAGAGGCCATAATTAAGGCTTTGGAAAATGAATATGGCAGCACATTTGCAGGTAAGAATTCAATTTATCTGTGCATGTTTGATTCGTTTGTTTTTTATGTGATATTTATTATATTATCTACGTTTTATTTGTCCGTATATCTATTGTTTTTTTTCCACCAAAATACTACAGTACCCCAATGTTTAAATTCAAAAATATTTTGCCTTTGGGGCTTTGCGTTTGGTCAAGAAATATTTAATTGACTTAAGGGACCGCTCATTATTTATTGTACAGGGGGGAGGGGACTGAGGAGAAACTCTACAGTTATAATATTTTTTCGTTGCCCCCCTCTTACGACAAGTAGAATTTTCAAGACCCCCTCCAACAGGTAAAACAAGAACATAAATTTTGGAGCCCCCCCCCCGACTCTAGCTCTTTATTTAGAAAATAGAAAAGCCTAAATAGAAAAGATATGTAAAAAGAACCTCGTAGCAGTTCTGCCAGATCTTAAAGTTATGTTTACCAAGGGACTGTTATTGTCTGCCAACTCTTCTTCTGCATCGTTCCCCGGAAAATCAGGAACTGAATGTTCCGAATCTGAGTCAGAAATTATGTTCAGAACAAAAGTATTTTCGTCACATTCATCACTGTCTTCACCACCACTGAGTACATCATCTGCCCGCTCATTTTCACTCTCTTCGCCATCTGCGTTGTTCTCGTTGTTCCTCTCGAAGTTGTAGACGTCATCATCAATCATTTCATCTCCAATGTGTATATAAACGTGTCGCTTAATTGTATCTAGTTTCACATTCTTCTTTCCTTTCAGTTGCAGGTTGTGCTTCCTGAGGTATTTGTTTAGTTCTGGGACTGTCGAATCCGAAATGTGACCTGTTTCAACAAGCTCCTTCCATGCGTTATAATCTGTGTACTTTTTTCGTTTCTTTGCCTCTTTCAACTTCTATCGTTCATTCATTTTGATTAATCTAACTCTCTCCATATTATTAAGGTGCTGCAGATATTGTCGGACTAATTCTACCGCGACGCAGTATTTTTCCGAAAAAGTGCGTAACGACTCTTCATCCTCCAGCTTTAAAGCACCAGAATTGTGCTCTTTCTTAATTTGTGTTCGGGGTTAAGTTGAAAGTCATCCGGTGGACGAGGAATGTTGTCAATTTTGGTGGGAATAGCAAACACATCAGCATAGTGTGCACTACCAGGGACAGGATATGGCCGTGGAACATGCGTCATGTGTTCACTTAATCAAGGATTTTCCTCACACCATTTGCAAAGCTCGCCTGTTTTGGCCATACAACTTCCTTTCAAGAACTCAGTTCGCCAGTCTGATAGTGCATATCGTAAAACTCCTTCCCAGTCTCCATGTATCCATGTCCAGGTACTGACGTTTTTTCTTCAGACTGAGCATTTAGGTACTGTTTAAGGTTATCCTTATTGAAGAAGTACTGTTTATCTTCTGGTTTTGTTAAATGAGCCTTAACAAACTCTTTCAACACAGGGGCGTCATCAAGCCGGATTTTGACATTAACAGCAACTTTCCAAGCATTTTTCTTCATCCGAGCTTCTTCGTGCTCTGTGTATTCTTTCAAAGATAAATTCTGCACCTGCTCATCCGTCAGATCATGGAACTGTTCATAATATTCCCATTCTATTGTTCCTCCATCTGCAATAGCATCTCCCAAAGCACTGTTAGTTCGTTCAGCCTCATTTTGACAGCTGTCGCGCCTATCTCGGTGACATCGACATCGCCAGTCAGATCCCAGGAACATGGCCATTTCTGCATCATGAACACGTACATCACCATTGGAAACTGCCACTCCTGGGCCAGCATCGGTTAAGTCTAGCCATCGCGGTTTTATTATAGGGAGCTTAAGTTCAGAAATTTGTGAAAGTAACTGCTTAACATTCGATAGCAATGACTCGTAGGCCTCTTTAAAAACTCTTTTTCAACATCAGTTTGAAGCACGATGATCAGCTGCCTCGTTTTGTCAGTTATGCTCACTACTGAAGGAACAAACCGCGACGTGGCAAGGTTTCGTTCTGCATTGCAGAGTGTACAGTTTTCAAAAAACAGAAGAGATTTTGTTATATGTTCGACAAGGTGTTTCAAACGCACTTCCTCATAAGCCGCAAACTTACATTCGGTTGTCAATCCTGAGACACAGTTCAAGTCTTCAGCAGTTGTCTTGTGCTTGAATTGCTGGAGGTAATTTTTAATAGCATGGAAGAACTTCCTTAAGCTTGTTGAATAAGTGGGGTGATTATTGATGTCAGAGTTGTCAACCTCATAATCATTTGGATACATGGCTATAAGGTCCATAGTTTCACTGGCCCAAGTTGTTCCTAAGCTACCAACATAAGCTTTGGCCGTACAAAAACTGAATGAGAGTCTCCGTTACTGACAATCTTCTCTTCCATATTGTCAATTGTTTCAGAACGAAGCTAAAAGAATTCTGTGTGTAGCGGGTGTGATGTATACCTTGCTTTCTGGGAAGTCATATTTAGGTAGCTTCCTTGACCTTTCTTCAGCAGATGGCGTCAGTATCCGGCGCTTTCGTTGACCACTAAATCCTTCTGAGGTCCCAGGTCGTAGATAAGCCTTGTCATCTGAACTTTTAACTAGGGAAAATTTGCACTGGTCTCCAACCCCACTTGAAAACAGAAACCGTTTAATGTTTTTCACGTGAGACCTTTGGTGATGAGTACATTCATTTTGATTATCCTCAGCCTTTGGCGGTTTTTTAAAACAAAATAAGCCTTTTCCCTTGTGTCTCTTAGCCTGTATTGATCTCTTGTTTGCTGGACGTGCTCTGTTGTATGCCGTTGTAGCGGACTTTATTAATTTCTTTCCTTCTTGTATATGCTTGAAATTGACCACGTTTAGTAAATCTCTTGCCTTTTCTCTTTGATTTGTGTACATCACAGTTTCGTACAGTCTTCCGTGATATGATGCCTTTTCTTCAATACACTGGGCCATAAACTCTTCATTACTTTCCGTTATTTTTTCTTTTGAGCCTTGGTTTGACAATGTTCGTCTTTTTATTCGATTTCCATTGATGAGTTGATCTGCCTGTCGCTTTGCCACTTGATTTACCTCTTGTTTTTCGTAACTGGATTGAGTAAACTTTGCATACCATCAATTCTTTCCTCAATAGCTTTAATTTCTTCCTGTACATCCCCTAGTCGGGCGGGGTGTCCAAACTGAACTTTTTGCGAGTAATATGCGCTCTTTGAATGACTTTTCTTCTTGAAGTTGCTGTATTTTGGAGACTAACCTTTGCTTCACAATGTCCAGACTAGCTTTATGAGCATTAGAACATTCAGCTGCCGACGAAAGTACGGATGTTGTGATATCATTAATTTTCCTTGGGTCAATCCCTAATTCTTCCAGTTCTTTCCACGACTTGCATGCACCTGCGGCTGCTTTCAGCAGTTTTCTGTCGTATTCTGTGTTAGCGCTCTGAAGGATCATTTGGAAGCCTTCTTCTGTAAGTTCAAGTCCCTCCCTTTTTGGTATAATTGTGCTTTGATTAATATCTTGTAAGAAAGAGGTTAAATCAACATTGTCTGGCCTGGCTAAAACAAAAGTCTTATTTTGAGTTTGCGAATACCAAACAAAGACACACAAACCAAATTTTAGCCGGTGTTCCAGTGTAGTGGACTGGAACACAGGCTAACCAAATTTTTGATTTTTAAGGAGAGCTAGCTAGGAGGAATTGTCGCTTTACGTTTCGATCAAGTGAGTTTACTGTGTGATTTCGTTGGTATCCAAGAAATATCTCTAGCGCACTATCGAATAGCATAAATGAACTCTCTTGTTCAGTTCCATTGTCACAAATTTCACCAGCCAGGAGAAAAGGTAAAACAGCTGCCAGTCCATTTATTTTATCCTTCTTGTGACTGCTGTTTGCGTTCTTTAAACAACTTTTCAGTACATCTAAATTTTGATTTAACAAGCATGGCTGTAGCGATTTCAGCACGTTAGGTGACACTCTTGCTTTCGTAATAGTCTCTTCTCTCCATTCGTTTTTACGCAAATTTTCACTTTTTCTTGGTCTTCCCCCTCTTGTCACTTTTATATTATTTTCACCACTGTCAATATCCATGACTCCACGTGGACACAATTTAATTTTGCATAATTCATTGCGGTCGAGCCTTGAAAACACTAGGTCTGCGGCATCTCATTTTCAGTACATCCAGTTGTCCAATCATGTTGGTTCCACATTGAACAAATGATTAAATCAAGATGACGGAAAGCGAAATTTGCATAACAAATAGCTCTACGGGATCTACCGAAGTTAAAAATTGGCTGTCAAGCATAAATCTTCAAGAATATAACAACTACGTCGAAGAAGAAGGTTATGACCAAATGGAAGTACTGTATAAACGTAATGAGAAGGAGCTTGACGAGCTTTTGGACAATGCACGAATAAGGAAGAAAGGGCATCGTCACCTTTTCAGGCAGCAATTGCAGTCTTATAAAGAGAGTATAGAGACCAAAACACTGAGCCCAGATGGTGGCAGAATAAATGCGCAAGCAAACAGGTGGAAAATTTGTCGTCGCTGACCAAAAAAACGCGGGCAGAAACAAAGCTCATTGCATTTACATTGAAAACAAAGCAGAAAGTTAGCAAGAAGCTGTTTTAGCTGACAATTTTTTGCTTTCCATTCAACGATTTACAAATTAACGGTTATTCTTTTAAAAGTCGACTATGAATTATTTGTTTTGGGATGATTTGTTTTGTAATCGAGTGATTGGAAGAAGTTAATATGGCGACGTGAACATGGGAGTAAATATGAGAATGAAATGTAAGTTGAAATTAACTTTATATGCCTCAAATTTTCTATCCTATGTTTAACAAATATAAAACATTTTCCGTGTTGATATATCAACACGAGTGGAATTGGGAAATTCCGTGGCCTCACGATAAAACTTTCTAAAAATGTTCTCTGTTTCATGTATTTTTATTTGATATCTTAGGTATAAGCGTAAAAATAGGGGCTCATACAATTTACGAGGTTGTAAAATGCATGACTTGCCTCTATTTTCATGTAAACATTTTTATACAATTTCGAGTTTTCCCAACTTCCACGAGTGTTGATATACAACTATATATATATATATATATTTTTGTACTTGATGAGATTCAAAATTTGTTGTATATTCAAGCCCGGCTTTAGTGTAATTTTGGTGATGACCGGACAGAAATAAGGGTATTTTAAAAACTGGCCGTGGCCTCACGATAAAACTTTCTAAAAATGTTCTCTGTTTCATGTATTTTTATTTGATATCTTAGGTATAAGCGTAAAAATAGGGGCTCATACAATTTACGAGGTTGTAAAATGCATGACTTGCCTCTATTTTCATGTAAACATTCGAAATTTTTCGACAGCAAAGTAGCAACTGTTTCAGATCGAATGCACACGGACAGCCCACCAGAGACAATGGCAACTGAAATAGAACGTCACTAAAAAATTCTGTATGATTAATTTAGATCATGTCCATTTTCAACATAAAACAGTAATTTATTTTGTACAAACATTTGGCAATATTTACACGATTGTGCCTTTTTGTAAACACGCGTTGCGTGTATTCCACTCAATTGCGTGACTCATTTTGCTCGCGCATGCTCACACAAATTTCCCACCTGTTGCGCAAGCAGCGTCTACTTTTCGTCAAACAAGTACGTATCATTTGCGATATCTATTATATTTAAATTTTAATACTTGAGCTCGTGTATTAAATTTACTATTGTTTTTATGCACACATGTATTCTACACTCGTGTAATCTACAATCTAACCCAGTATTTAATTGTTAAATATATGTTCATAGGCTGCTCTACATATTATTTTATACTTTTCTTTATATTATTAAAATATGATATTTTGTACATTTCTAGAACTTGGTTCTAGTTCCAGTTTCTACCTCAATGTTTGCAAAGACAAAGCAGTCAGAGATTTGCCAAAATGGCATGCGTTCATTCTACCAAATCCGCATACCAAACGGTTGACATACTTCAACAGTATTGTGGAAGAAATTTACAACTCCGCATATCAGCACCTTGGCTCAGGTTTTGACAAGTACTTGGCCCAGCAGCAACAATTTCGATGGAGTTTACACCAAGATTTAACTGCCATATCTATGACTGTGAAGTCATATGAAAATGGGAAGGATGGGGTTTCCCAAAACATAATCCGGTACCAAGGGATGCCATCAGATGTCAAGGATTCTGATGTTCATCGATCAGAAGCAACACTGCAAATATTAAGGGGTTCCGAGTCCAAAATAAGTGTACTTCTAGCAAAGCTTCGTGAAAGGAAGGAACATCTATATGAGCCTACAAATGAACTCTATCTATGGGCTAGAAGTGAACTAAAGTGTATTGATGATTCACAAGAAATACTTTGCCAAGAATCAGACAAAGTAGTGCATTGGGAAAATGAAGTATCACATACAGCAAGGCTGATAAAAAAAACGGTTTTCCAAAATAGATTCTGATGTTACAGAAAAAAAAGTCACGCTAAGCGCCGCAAAGAGCAAAAAAAGAAAGGCAAGAAAAAACAACGACAATCTACTGCAAAACTTGCTTATAAACTTGTGAGGGATTCTCACGGAAAGGAAATTGCAGATGAAGTTATAAAGGTGGAGAATGGGAAATTTCTGTATGGTGCAAAATCAGAAAAAAAGCTTCAATCAAAGAAACTAGGAACACTTAATTTAAAACTTAGGTTTCACTTGGCAGCCCTACAATACCTAAAAGAGATTGATGCAATCAATGGGAATGAACTGCCTGAGGTGGATAATTACATAAGCATTTTGCTTGCTAGAAAAGCAGCTGCCAAGGTGAAAGAAAACAAAAGCTAACCATCTTCTCAGTCAAAGTCACAAAACCCACTCATAACCCAATTCTTGTCAGTTGCGTCTGGAACTGAAAAGAGTGCAGAGGAAGATGCAAGCACATCTGCAATGGATATACACGAGGATGATTCTAATGATTGATATTGACCACTTTCTTAATGACTTTGACACTGACCACTTTCTTAATTAAATCAATTATTCAATGTACATATACACCTTATTCATGAATGGATGCCAAATCAATATTCTTTCATTTGCATGTAAATTTGGCCCTCATTTAATAATACTTCATTTTAGAGAAACAAAAATAGACCAATTTTATACATGAACATATTAAGAGACTACTTATTTGGCTTCCATTTATGAATATTAATATTAAAGGTCTATCAATATTGTTTATATTTGTTGTTTTGTGATACATGTTTAAAACTTCTAATGTTTTTTCAAACTAGTAAACATTTTCAAAGCCCCCCCCCCTCTTTCATCTCTCTGTATTTTTTCAAAGCCCCCTATTTTTTATAGTCTAACATTATAAACAACTTCACTCCATTATAGACTTTCACTGGATGGAGGCAGTATTGGGCTGAAATATAGCCCCTTCAGTGAGAGATTATATGCAAGAAAAGGCCCTGTAAATTGTGAAAAACATTGAAATATGCAGAGGAATAATGTATCCCATAGTATTCTATTTCCTACCTCGCAAGTAGCTTTATATTTAATGTCTATAGTAATAGAACCTTCCACTGCCAAGGAACTTGGCCAGGACCATTAACATACTCAGAGAGGAGATCCCTAACCTGGCTAGCATTTCTCGTGTGATTCATACCAGGTGCTATACAAGAGTTTCCAAATTAGTTTCCCCATTTTGCCGCCACTCGCCACCAATGACTTCACCATCTTTCTCATAATCCTGAGGGAATATAAACTGATGGATTCTTCTTGATTAGAAAATTGTGCAATACAAGACATGCATGAACAATGGAGATTGCATTTTCAGGTTTTACACAAAGTGTGGTATGGAATACTCGAAATTTCGAAGCAAGAATACCAAATGCATTTTCGCTTACTCTCCTGGCACGAGAAAGTCGATAATTGAAAATTCTCAGCTCTTCTTTCAATCCTCTATTTGGATATGGTTTCATGACGTTTGGAGTTAATTAAGCTGAATGCATCATCTCCCACGTAATGTGGTAAAATTGGGCACCAATCTTCTAGTATCATTGACTGAGTCACTGGAATGGTTTAGATTCAGGGATCTGGAGCTTGTGAGATTGCAGGACTTTGTAGAATACTGTGTTTCGCAAAACACTTCAATCGCTAATACGACCTTGACACCCAACATCAGCGAAAATGAACTCAGAGTTTGGACCCACCACTGCCATGAGCACCAGGCTGAAGTAACTTTTTATTTGAAGTTGTAGTCCGAACCACTATGAGGAGGATATAGGATCCTGACATGTTTGCCATCTATTGCCCCCAGACAATTTGGTTTCTGCCACCACCACTGGAAACAATTACTTATTTCCAAACCATTCATTATTTAGCTGCGTTTGGGCATGAAATGACATCACAAAGTACAACAGAAAGTGCTTTGGAAACTTTTGGAATAATCAGAGATAAGGTTCATTTGTTAATGCGGAACTGGTACTGCAAACTGGTGTAGGACTCCCCCGTTGCCAAAAAACGAAGTGTTACTGCAAGCTGTTCACTAGGTGTTATAGCATCTCTCATACAAGTGTTTTTTTTTTCAAGATGGGATTTAATTTCTCTACCAACTGCTCAAAAGTGGCAAGGTCCAACCGTAGATAGTTCAAAAAGTGTTCAGGATCACTCGTAAGATCTTTTAGCAAACAGTGGAACGCTCCCTGCGTTTCTCTGGTGGCAATCCAACTCTTTATCCACACAGCTCTTCCCCTTCTCTTCTTTTTTTTGTCTGCGAGCAACAAGGACGGCAGCAATGCTTAAAGTTACAGCCTCTAATAATTCATCCGTTTCTTCCATGTTTCACTCATACTTGAACCTCACTAAATTTCATTAAACTCACATTTCAAACTGTATACGTAATTGTATTTTAAAATTTTTGTAATATTTGTTGACATCGGTCATTTATTTTGGTTTGCTTTAAAGTTCACATACGCGCATGCCTGCCCACTACCAAAAACTTGCATGAAGTTGCGATTGAATTGCCGTAAAGTCGCCATGAAATTGCCGGTAATTTACACGTGCGATTTAAAATCGCTAAAAAAATCGCCATCCAAATCGTAATAAAAATCGCCATAAAAATTGCCCGTGTAAACGGGCCTTTAATATTACAATTACTTAAGATTCTCTTGATTGGTTCTGTGACACCTTGAATGTTTGGAACTATTGCATAACCCTTAACAGAGGTATCACCCCGGATTTTGGTTCCTACAAACAGGTGATCTCAGGCAATCATTAAGAAAACGTTTTGGGCAATCGTTTCCCTCTAAAATACTTAGAACATATTCACGTTCATTAGCTTGAGAATCACTGTTTGTCGGCAGGAATTCAGCTCTTTGAAGCAAACTTTTTGCTACGGATCTTTTATGGCTTACTGGGTGATGAGAGTCGTATGACAAATATTTGTCTGTGTGTGGGTTTGCGATAAACATCAGTCTCTAACTTCCATTCGATGATGTCATCTCTGCAGTTTCTAGAAATGAAATCGATATTCTGCTGCAACATTTAAATTCTGTTGAGCCGTCCATCCAATTCACAATAGAACGTGAAATAAATGGACATTTAGCTTTTTTAGATTTGAATGTGCACAGAACTGTCGAAGGGAAGTTAGAGACTAATGTTTATCGCAAACCCACACACACAGACAAATATTTGTCGTACGACTCTCATCACCAGTAAGCCATAAGCAAAAACTTTGCTTCAAAGAGCTGAATCCTTGCCGTCAAACAGTGATTCTCAAGCTAATGAACGTGAATATTATTATTATGTTTTAGGGGGAAACGAACAGTATTCAGTGGCTAGCTAGCCATGGCAACTGGTCATATACGGTCCTGATAAAGGCATCATTTGAATAATGCAAATAATTAAAAATTTGCATAGCATGACTTGTTGCTATGGCTAGCTTTGCCACAGACAGTATTATAATTATATGTACAAAAGCAAGAAATTATAAGCATTGAAGGTATTCATATAATAAAACCGCCCATGCCGGGCCATGCCAAGAAAGTAGAAGCAGAATATTTAGCTGACCTTTAACTTTGTGCAAGGTGTTTGATATTCAAATTGCACTTTTCCTACCTCATGAACAGCTGGGCGTCTTAGGGGTGTTTACATTTTGGAAGGCAGGGTGA